>VDFB02283884.1:0-11711 GCA_007258455.2 Sequoia sempervirens | reverse complement strand
CTCGCTTTCATCACCGGTGTTTTATGTTGATTCTTCGTCCATATGTGTTTGACAGATCCCAAGAGCTAACGGTTGGATTCATCACATAGCTAGAAGGATTCTGAGCAGATCTATTGAAGAAGATAGTTGTCGTAAACCTCATCTGGTTGACTAAAAGTTAGGCGCCCTTGGCTTGCAGAGGTACATTTTGACATTTTGACTTTCATTTTATCATCTGTTTTACATGCTCACTAGATCAACAGCTACAGTCATTCAGTATGTCTTATGGACTGGCGAACAGATTCATCGTGGAGTTGGACTGAATCTGGAAAGATCACCCAAAGGTAGCAACCTCAAAAGCTGACATCTGATAGGATTTATTCTTGGGCGCCCCTGGGCTACAAGGGCGCAATTTTTGTAACTTGACTACCATATTTGATGTTTACTGCCTCCCGCATTTTTTGCCTCTGTCGTTGTTTGCCGGTGTTTTACAAATCTGCTGAATTCGCTTGATGATTCACTAGAAAGTTGGAAAAATTCCAAAGAAGATGAATAGTTTTGCAACCATTAACAACTATATTTGGTCCCTCAAATTCAAAGGCGCCCTTGGTTTGCAGAGGTGCAATTAGCTCCAGACTCGGTGATTTTCAAATGATTTCACCTCTTCGTGCTTCGTGAATACCGTGTCGCTTGCTGAGTTGACTGCGTTGAAGCATTGTTGCTGCTGACACGAGTATGTGACTGCAATTCACCATTTTTATGTGTATGGACACTGCAAAGTTGACATAGGCGTTGACTGCACAAGCATCTCCCATGTAGCAAGGTGAAGTGTTTCCAAACTTAGAATATTTTTTACATTTTTCACCATTTGAAAATCTCCTCCGTCGCGAAGCATCTTTTTGAGCATCTTTTGTAATGTCCCCATTTTTAGCACAGCACTTTCCAGTGATTGATAGCCTATCCCCGGTGTGCTGTTGTAATGAACCAGACCAATTTTTTCCAATTTTTCAATTGCAAATACAATGCAACACGCACCCGTTAAGGTTAGCTTGAAAACCAAAACGATGTGGAAATAACTCTAACCAAGGATGTGTCCAAGATGGACGAACATATGGTCAAAGGATCTAGTACAATGCAGAACTGGACATGAACTCTAACCAAGAATACGTCTAGGATAGACGAGCATATGGTCAGAGGATCTTGTGCATGCTGAGCTGAAGTAACCCTAACCAAGAAATGTGCCAAAGACTGGCGAGCATATGGTCAGAGGGTCCCTAAGGCTATCACTGAAATTAAATAGGCGGCAAGCCAGCCTCTTCCACTTATTCAGTGGGAAATACAATAAGAAAGTGAAAGAGATAAATGAGAATGCTGACAGTACTACTGATCAGCTTACAATTTGATAGAATGCCTACCAAAGCCCAATATTAGAAGTTCTTCCAATGCTGTAATAATGTATATGATCTCCTCAATGCTTAACAAGACTCTCTAGACACAAACCCCTCACAAAATGCTTTTTATATAAGTTTGATATAGCAAACTAGCAACTAAAATGCAATAACCAGCAATACAACAACTCTCTAAAATGCACATAAATCACTCCCCACACACCCAAAACTCATGAAACAGAATGCAATAGACTCTATTGATAATGGCGCCCAAATCCCAATGATGAAACACAACCAACAGCCCTTAATTATTTTTCTTGCACACTTCCCAATGTCTCTAGAGATGGTACCACCTCAAGAAATGTTCTACCAGCAAGATAAATTCCAAGACACCTCTAAAAAATCTGAAAACTTGCAAGGAGGGGCGCCCAAGGCTGCAAAGCAGATTTGTCAAGTACCCAGAACCAAACAAAAATCATAGAATGAGATATAAATGAAAATCTAATTCAGCAAAACCCTAACCAGCAAATGTAAAATTGACAAAACACTGAAATCTTCAACCTTGATGCTCTGTCTGCAATTCTGGATGAGAAGCAGTCTCTAAGAACTTAGCTAGGTGCTATCTTTCAAGCATGAAACCAAGAGAAGGAACTAGGAGGTATGCATTCCTCGAAGTAAACTCTAAAAGCATTTCAACAGCATAACAGTATGATAGAAAATAAGATAGAAAACTGAAGAGCAAAGGCTCGCTTTTATAAACTTGAGAGGAATCTTCTAGAAGCTTCAAGAAGGCGCCCAATTTCAATTTTGAATTTGTTCTCTTTTCCCTCCAAGGATGGCATCCCCTTCATCAAGGCAATATTTGACTTTTTTTATTAAATTAAAATTATCTTCTCCTCAAAAGTTGGCATCCCATTTCTCCAGGCATAATTTTGGCCTTTAGAAAATATTAAAATAACTTCCTGATGAGGCATTCACCCATGAAGTCCTCCTTTTTAAAACAACTTCAAGTTATACTGCTAGGCCAAGGGGTTAATGTGAAAATATAACATTATTTAAATCAAAATAACTTTTCTCTCCAAAAATGCATCAGAAGGCCAAAAATCAACAATACCAACTGAACTGCCTGAAGAGGAAAGCCTACTGAACTGATGCCAACTGGACTGCTGCCAAAAATAGAATTTACTAAAAATAGTAAATTCATAAAGTTGCTCGGATCAAAGTGCATACTATACCATTGCGAAGCTTTTTGAAAACCCAGAAAGAATCCGCAATCCAAAATCCCAATCTCCAAGATGTAGCTGTCATAACTTACTAAAAATAGTAAGTTCAGAAAGGTTGCCCGACGCAGTTGCATGTCATACCTTTGCGAAGCTCTCTGAAAACCCAGAAGGAATCCAGAATCCAAGCAGCCAAACTCCAACATGCAAACCCCTGAATCTTCAAAAAAAACCACCAAGCAGTTGGAAACCCTAATTCTGCCTTTGACTCGCTGACAGCACACCAGGAATAGGCTATCAATCACTGGAAAGAGTAGTGCTAAAAATGGGAACATTACAGCTGTAGGCTAGTCAGGGGAAAAATTAGGGTTTCCCATCTTCTAGGAGGTCGTTTTTGCACATTTCAGTGGTTGCACTTGGAATTGTCAATTTTGGTTTGCGGATTCTTTCTAGATTTTCGGAGAGCTTCGCAATGGTGTCGCCTTCATTCCAATTTGAGCAACTTTTTGAATTTACTATTTTTAGTAAATTCTATTTTTAGCAGTGGTCCAGTCAACATTAGCTCAGCAAGCCTTCCTCTTCTGGCAGTTCAATCGGTAATATTGATTTTGGCTTCATGGTGCACATTTTGGAGAAATAAGTTATTTTAAATTAATAATGTTTTATTTTTATCTTGGACCCCTTGGCCTAGTGTTACAACTTAAAGTTGTTTTAAAAAGGGGGGCTTTTGAGGGTGGTCATTCCATAAGGAATTATTTTGATTTTTCCAAAGTCAAATTACTCTTGAGGAAAATTGGACACCATCTCAAGGAGAGAAAATATTTTATTTAAAAAGTGATTTATTTAGCCGAGAAGAGGTACACCACTTTGAGAGAAGATTAAGTCAAAAATTAAAATTAAAATGCCTCTTGGATTTTGAATGCACTTTCTAGAAGATGCTGGAGTTTCTTCCTCAAGTCTATAAAAGGAGGCCTTTCTTCTTCATTTTGGGCATCTCTTGTCTACTACATTGTTATGCTGCCAGAATGGTGAGTGAGTTGCTTCGAGGAATGCATACCTCCTAGCTTTGGCTTAGTTTCTTGCTTGAAAGATAGCAACTAGCTAAGATGATGGTTGTTTTTGACTCTTGAGAGAAGATTGAGCACATTGTATTTGAGTTTCTTGTAGTTTTGATAGTTTTTTAGTTGTTGGTCCACTCATAGCTAAAAGTAGTTTTTATTCATAAGTCATAGAATAAATTTTATATTGTTCTGGGTAGTTTGCATATGTCATTGTCATCCCCGGGCGACCCCTTTTGGGGAGTTTCAGGTTTTAAAATGAAGATTTGGATTTTATTTTGCAGAAGTCGCTCTTCTTGAGACCGCTCTACTTCGTCATCCCTGGCAAATGTTTAGATAATTCATTGAGTGGTTGTTGCAGTCATTTCTTGGTCCTGACTTGATCACCATCTTCCTAGGAGTTCATTGCAATTGGTCTCACGTCATTTGGAGTATTTTTGAGGAAGTTACGAGCATTTTAGTGAGTTTTGTAGTTGTTGGTTTGTGCATTTTCTGTTGCTGGTCTGTCAAAATCAGATTGTAGAAGTTTATCTTTTGGGTTGGGTTTTTTGTGGGTTGAGTCATTTGATGATAGGAGAGATGTAATACTTCATTGCAGCATTGAGACATTTCAAATACAATGATATTTGCAGGAGAAACTCATATTGTAAGGCTGCTACAGTAGTACTGTTCAGCTATTTTAATTCTTGCAATTTCATATTTTCCCACGTTAGTGGAAGAGACTAGTCTTTGCTCAGTCTATTGTAATTCCCATGGTTGTGGAAGAGACTGGTCCCGCTCAGTCTTTCATTGTATTGCATAGATCCTCATCATCATATGATAGCGCCTTGCTCACCTTGGGCTTGGAGTGCACATGCTTGATGATTGAGTTACTTTCAGCACTGCATTGTTATCAATAGATTCTCCACCATATGATAGCACCATTCCCGTCTTGGGTTTGGAGTGCACATGCTTGGTGTCGATTTTACTTTCCAGCATTGCATTACTTTTCATAGTACCTCCACCATATGGTAGCGCCATTCCCACTTTGGGTTGGAGAGCACATTCTTGGCGTTGAGTTTACTTTTGACATTGTAATACTTCAAGACGCTATTGACGACCCTCTTGCCATATGACAACATCATTCTCATCTCAAGATTGAGTGCGCATTCTTAGCAAAGAGTTACTTTCCAATTGCTGGTTTTGGTTTAAGCTAACCTTAACGGGTGCTTATTGTGCTGGTGTGATTCAAAAACTGAAAAAAATTGGCGGGCACATTGCATCTTTCACCATAGAATCTTTTGTGATGAGTTTGAGGCTTATATTTCGACACCTAGTACTGGCCAACTGCCATTGAGGACCTCGAAGGTCCTAATTTTCTCTTGAAAAAGTGAAAAGAACCGACCAAAGCTAAACTAACTTTTTCTTGATTCTGACTTCACCAATGCGATCATGACGTGAAATAAGCCAATCAAAATTATTTTCAGCCAATTCTGGAAAGATCCTATTTTTTAGGGTTTACCCTAAAAATAGGGGCTCGAAAACCCTAATTTTCATAATTTTCAAATTTATCTAGTATCTTCTAGACAATAAACCCACAAAAATCTCATGCAATGTTTGACCTAAAACTGACTTTTGACAACAATTTTACAAGATTTAGACCATTTTAATCAAAATGCCTTAATGAAGAAAAAAAAAAATGTTTTGGGTACAACATATCATCACCTTCAAATCAACTAAATGAAGATATCAATGAACCAGTTCCTCGTCTTCCTCTTGGCTGCAGATGAACTGGCAATCCAAGAGTGCAACCAATAGCAAGATGTCTAGGCACTGAGATTTTGTTGCTGTGCATCCTCCCAAAAGTCCTTCAAGTTGCTTTGTGCCAAATCTTTTATGTTGTTAGCTGTGCTGGTTTGTTGGAAGGGCCACTGGGTTTCTACAAACAAGATATACTGATTTTGCTACTTTAAGCCCTCCTCAGTATACATCATGTCAATGGTATCAGAAAAGGATTTAACCCATCATCATCAAAAGTGATTCTTCCTCTTCCCACTCTTTTCAAGTGGGAGCCCCATCAAGAACTAGTTTCCATTCAACTTGGTACAGGTTCAATGCCTACTGTATTTTGTATTTGAACTTGTATTTGCTGCACCCAACCAATCACAGATCAATGATGCCCAATGGGAGTCACATTCACAGGCCTATTCAAATGCAAGTTTGAGTTAAATGAATGGGCTTCCATGTGCAAATGTGTGTCCATAGAACCCACCTTCACTTAATGGAAGGTCTGATCCTCCTATTGTAGAGCTATATCATTGGTTCTCTCATGAATCCTAATTCTCAGTTTCACATGACATGTTTACCAAATGTCTCGTATATTTCTCTAAGAGTAAAAGTGTGTTTCTGAATGATGGATCACCTGTGTTGTTGGATCAATAAATGAGATATCACGGGGGCATGCCATATTTTAGCGACATTGAGGAGGTGTAGAATTTCCCAAGTATTCAGAATGAAGTCTCGAGTCACTAGCCTCTTGCCCCACAATACCATTTCCTAACATTAGGATACAGTTCTCTAGTACCACAGCTGATATCACTTTTCAATTCTAATAGTTTCATCCAATTTTAATTGGGGAACATATAATGATAAATAGCTGATTTTCTTGCCTTTCCCTCTTGATGAAATAAGCAATTAAACCTTAGCCTAGTATATGACCACCAATAAGTAGGTTATACTTATTTTAATATTTTAGTATCAATTTGGTTGTCCTGAATAAAGGCAATATACCAGAAGCAAGTGAAATTTAAACTCAACATAAGTGTCACGGGATATAGAATAATTATGCATGCCTCAAAGTTCCATCAGATTTATCTAAAGAAGTAAGGAAGAATTCCACATACCATTGTGCTAAATAGTACCACAATGATAGTACTTGTGATCATTGTGGCATCTGTAGGATTCCATGAAATTCCAGAAGTTGCAAACTGCAAAAGATCCATGATACATGAAAGTAATTAATTTGTACCCAAAAGAATATTTTCAAATATTAAATGCTCATGTGCCCGATGCTTGACATTTTCACTAACCTGGTTGAATGCCAAGGCAATAGAGACAGCTCCTCGCATTAAACCAGCCCACCATATAACTACCTAATTAAGACATAGCGAATGAAATGACATAAATGAATCCTTGTCCTTAGACAGTGAATATTTTTTTCTTGAATCAGAAACTTAATTTCTTGCGTTTTAAATTATGACAGCAGCATATGAATTAAGACAATTGAAATGAATGTTTGTGTTAACATTCAATGCAAACTATGCATTTCAAGGTTTCTACATTAAACTAGTTATATTGATGCAGTTATAAGAAAATTCATACACACATCATGCACTTATAAAATCTCAAATCCGTAAGCTGCTAGGCCACAGGTGAATTTAATCATAGATGTCAACATCTAAGTAATGTGAATGATGCAAAAGCTTAGTTGAAGAGAATTCTATATCCTCAAGATATGAGTCTTAAAAGAAACCTCTTCAGAAGCATCCTCGGATGAATAATACAGCAAGAAAAATTTTGCATTCATAGTTAAAATGTTGGGAAATTGATGTAAGTCATATGTTCACAGATATAATGCACACTTGATTTGGTATTGAATAGGCTTTGAATTTGAAATTGGCATAATTAAATTCATAATTTAATTTATTTGTCAAGCACTAAATAATATTGACTAATAAATATTCTTGTTTGAAAGGGGGCTTGCAAAATGAAAAGATTAGATGAATTAGTATAATGGGAATCTTAAGCAATTACAATTTTTTCAAAAGCTCAAGCTTGTGTAAATAAGGATTTGCAATAGGAAACTAGAGAAATTGGCAATAATGGTCAAATAGAAGAAGAATAAAGATGGAAGCAAGAGAAAGTAAGGGAACCAAACCTAAGAGAAATAGAATGGGGGTGAAAATCCCTAGAAACATTAGAAGAGTAGTGTTTACTCTTCCTTCTAATAAAACTAATACTTGAAATAACAAATAGATAGAGTAATAAAATATATCTTTATTCACATATGGAGTTCTTACAAAAGTAGACCAAAGATGATTAGCCAAGGATCAAACGAATTTCCCTGACTATGCTAAGTTTATTTAAAGAGCCAATGGTTGCAAATCAAAACACAATCGTCTACCAGCTGACTCCTATAATTACACAAAAGATGACGAAAAATTAATACATAGTTGAACATATTGGTGCTCAAAGCAGGTCCCATGTAATGTCCCCTTTTTAGCCCTAAACTTTTTAGGGACCGTTAGCCTATTTTTCGGAGTCCTGTAGGCTATTTGGAGGTGTTTCAAGGGATTCCAAGATTCTTGGAGGGTTCTTGTCAAAATTTTAGGGGGTAATTGCAGTGGCTTGCTAGAATGTTTTCTGGGATTTTTTGGGTTTTCTTAAGATCCTTGGTGGGCAATAACTGCTATTTTTAGCACTTACTATTTTTAGTAAGTCATAGCTACATCTTAGATTGGGCTTGTTGGCGTTACAATTCGCACCTCTGGAGTGTGCATTGGCAACGGACAGCTATGCACAAAATTAACTGCTCTTCAAATTAGGAGGGGAAGCTCCCTCTTTTGTTGTTATTGCATAAAAGTAAAGTGATCTAAGTTTCCTATATTTTTACTCAACAGCAAGGCACAAGGGTGATAAAACTCAATGAGTTGCAGCTAAGGTTTTCTCTAGTTTATGCAAGCCTTAACTACAACTATGCTAAACTATCCTACCTCCTCAAGTAAAACAAAGCAAAAGGGTGTAGGACCAATATTTGGGGAATGGTTGGATCACTTAGGCCGACCATCTCTCAGAATGCGTCTGAAGGCTTTGAACTTTTAGATCTATGCTAGCATAGGGTTTTATGCAAGCAAGCACTCATACGAAAAGTTGAATCTCAGGATTCCCAAGGAGGTGACAGCACCTATCTGAGGTGTAGGCTGAGACTTAGATTACTAGAACAACAAAGAACGATGAACTGGATAACAGGATTCCCGAGGAGGTGATGACACCTGTTTGAGGTGTAGGCTGAAATCTAGATCATAAAACAACATCAAACGATAACCATTAATCTCCAAATTCCCTTTAAGGAGGCTGCTTAGTGCCTCGCCCTGCTGGCTGCACAACCAACACCTCTCGAGAAGTTGTTATGAATGTTCTATGCACACTACGCAATGAGTGCTCTTCAAATTATGGAGGGGAAGCTCCCTCGTTATGCTTTGCCAAATGTACTTGCAAAGGAAAAATAAGCTAAAACTATGTCCTGTCTTTTTGTTTCAGCTGCTAGAGGCACAAGGCTTTCTTGAAAGAACTTACACGTTGCAGCTGAGTTTTCTCTGGTTTCGCAAATCAACTAAACTACAACTTATATCTATCCAAGCTCCTCAGGAAAACAGAGCAAGAGGAAACGGAGCAAGGTTATGACTATCAGACGATAAACGCATTCAGATTCTCTACTTGAAGGCAAGGTGGCGCAACTATCATCTCAATCTGAACAAGTTTATTAAGCACAAAACAGATTTGAGAATTTTGCTATGATAATCTTATGAAACCCTATGTGGCATAACACTCAATCAGCATAGTAAAGACTCACAAACAGCTTTTATCATCAAAATCTTTGTGAAACCCTATGTGGCATAACACTCAATCGTAATCACAAAAGATTCACAAAACAGATTTTCCTAATCTAAGAGAAGATTCACCATGAAAACTTTATGAAACCCTGTGTGGCATAGCACTCGATCAGCATAGTAAACACTTCACAAAACGGTTTTATCATGACAATCTTACGAAACCCTGTGTGGCATAACGTTCGATCATAACAATAAAAGATTCACAAAACAGATTTCTCTAAACTATGGAAGAATCCAGCATTACAATCTTTCGAAACCCTATGTGGCATAACAATCAATTGCAATAATGAAGACACATGAACAAATACCATAAAGAGCAATCTTGAGGGCAAGGTAGGCGCAGCATATATTTCTCTCTCAAGCAAAAGTTATTTACAAATGAGCAAAAGCTCTTATTTATATACATCAAGGTGTAGGGAACCCTAAAATCACCTTGAGTCATCTACAGTTCTTGCAATGCATGCAAGTTTTGCTGCCAAACCCTAATGAAGTGAACTATACAGTTAACCGCGTAACTACCCTCAGCTTTAACTGGGTACAAATAACCTATTGACAATGCAGCATGCACGCCCTTATTTAAAGCAAAGTTAATCGGGCTAATACCTGCCGCTTAATCGGAAACCCAACTCCTAACTCCCGTGGTTGATAACGGCGATGAGATAAGCATGTTAAGTCGCTATAACCCAAGCACCTGGAAGTCAAGTTAACTGCTGCTCAGGACTCAACCCTAGAAATTAACTGCACGTTCTAACTGACAGATCACTCCATGTCAACTCGGTCTAACACTTCGACCAAGAACTCATCGATCTCCCTGTCATCTGGCACTTTGATGCTGCTAAAAATAACATTCTGCTTCTTTAGTTCTCTGCCACTTTCAGTAATTGTGTGCACACCATCTTTGCATTCTTCAGTCGCCTTTCTCAAACTGGCTGCAATCACTGAAACATTTTCTAATTTTGGCGCCCTAGGTTCACCTTCAAGGCTGTCAAAAATCAGCTTCTCGAATTCCGCTTGAACTTTTTCCAACTCAACATACGTGCCATCTTCGAGAAGATAATGACACGGGATCTGAACAACGAAGCCACTGACAAGTGCAAGCACTCCAACTACGTCATCCTTCAGTGAAAATAACTTGGAAGAGATTTTCTCACATATTTTTGTTCTGAGAAGGTGCTGCTCTTTCCAAGTGAAGACTTTCTCTTGATCTTCGATCTCCTCCAAAGCATCGCATGCAACTGATAACTGAGATACAAGAACGCGATCCTTTGCCAAGCTCTCTGCAACTACAATATCCAGCAACTGAATACCCTGACGGAGTTTGTGTGCCTCACTCCTCAACTGATATAAATCTGCAAGAAGAGTTTTACCAGCAGCAACTAAACTGTCAATCCAATCATCCAAAAGTCTGCCATGACTGACCAACTGATCCAATTTTCGTTTCTCTGCAGGTGTGTGTTGAGGAAGAACCGGTGCTCTATTTGGATTCCCATGAACAAGATCAGAAATGTATTGACGAAGTTGACTAATTTCAATTTTGAGTAAAGCCTTATCTTCTCCACCCTTCGTGATACGCTCTTCAAGATTATTAGTAACAATCTTAAGAAGAGATACATCTGTCTCTCGTGTGGTCCTGCCAAGATTTGCCTTAGTGAATGTAAAGTCACCCACTTCGACCTCATCCAAGCTTTTACCTTCTGGAGGCACTGCAACTTCTATCACAATCTCTGATTCAGGGGTCTTTTCGATGTGCACTTGCTTCTTAATCTTCTTGTTTGATCTCCTCTAATAGGGCTCACCAAACTCTGACAAATCAAGGTTGTATGACGGTTCACGCCTTTGTCTTCCCAAAGACTTTTCGAGCCAACAAGACTGAACAATATTTTCAATTCGTGGAGAGACTGTCCCTGATGTATCAACCTGTGGTGTTTCAGTTGTCTCCGATCCTGCTTGAATTTGTGGCGCAGGCTCAGAATCTATATCAATAGGCGGAACGTGAGGTGAACTAGGAAGTGAAACGTGAGGCTCAGTTTGAATAACTGTCTCTACTGGAATCTCAGGAATATTCTCAATTTGTTTCTGCTTCCTTTTACCAGTAGCTCTTTTCCCTGTGTTTCCACTGAGTCTAACTCCTTCCAGAGGTATTATAATGGCTTTAACTCTGGGTCTTGCTCTAGAAGTAGAAGGCAACGAAGAAACATCCTTTGGCGGCTCTGCTACAGGAACTGACTTCCGTGTTCGCTTGCTCTCCAAGAACAACTTACTAGTCTTGATAACTGATCTGGAAACCTCTTCAATAGAAGTATTCTCTTTAGCATACCAATCAGGTGAGCGAAGTGGCTGCCTAGCAACTTGATCCTTAACATAAGAATTGAGAAGAACTTCACCATCATCATCTGACAAACCATCAACATCTTC
>VDFB02283883.1:0-31726 GCA_007258455.2 Sequoia sempervirens | reverse complement strand
TCCTCTAACTACAACTTGATGGAATAATAAATATTAATGTCTAAGAGATTGTCTTTAATGTAAGTCTTTGGAACAAAATTATAACTTCAGTGTCAAAATCAACCATGTTTGAAGAGATTTTCTCAAATCAAAGTTGCTAGATATTTCTCCCTTGTTTGGATACACTTATCCACATATAGGATATTGGATAGATATATGACACCCTTAGATATGGGATGGATATTGTATTTAGACATATCCACAAATATTAAACAAGCATACATTCAAGTCATATCTAATATATTTAGATATTAAACAACACCATTGGATAATGTATGTGGTTTAGGGTTTATAGAAAATAAAACAAAATAAAATTGTACACACACATATATGTATTTAGATCACTAAAGACACAAACATAATGCAACAAAACAATTATTCTAATCTAAAATGTAAAAATAATAAAAATATATAAATAAATATTTTTAGACTTATGTTTTATACCCTACGATATATAAATAATTAAATATATATGTATAATTCTATAATTATCATATCCAGCTGTATCTATATTAGGAGATCTTGTAAATTTATCATATTTAAATCTTATAATGTATCTTTTCTGATACTACATCAGTTGTCATGCAACTCTGACTCAAAGGGATTGTTTCTAGGGCACACATACTAAGATGCTATATTTAGCATTGGTCATGAATTTTTTTTGGACTTATCATATGTGAGTGGTGAAACCATTCCTAATCAGAACTTACGATGGTCATGTTGTACTTTAGAAAAGTGGCATTGTCATTACATTTCATTCCCCAAGTCATTGCATTGAAATTGAACATCTAGGCATCAATAATATAATTATGTTTGAAGAGTTTTAGTTGAAAATAATTCTTTCTTGGGCATGTAAATCAAGATCTCTTGTTTGGCATTTCTCAAATGTTTTTAATTTCTATTTTATCTTATGGGCTATGACATGTCAAAAATTATATGCATACATATTTCTGGCTATAAAACCCCCACATTAGCATTTATTGGATACTTCCTTTGGTCACTGGTAGCTTAGAAAATTACCATTATCGTTAGATTTCATTCCTCAAGTTAGAATCCAAAATGGGTATTTAGTCATTGATAAAACTTGTGTTTGGAAGAGTTTTATTTGAAAATAATTCTTTCTTGGGAATTTATATCAAGATTTGTTGTTTGTCATTGCTCAATGATTTTTCATTTGGAATTTGTCTTGTGGGCCATAAAACCCTCATATTAGCATTTATTCAATGCCCAGATGAAAAATTTGACAAAATTGAAAATATAATTCATATGGGTTAGCCCACAAGGTGCTCTAGTTTTTGGTTGCTTTGGAGTTTGTCCTAGGATTAAAAAAAATTGCAAGCAATTATGTTGATGAAAATTACTTTAAGTTTTGCAACTAGTAAGTACTATGTTATTCTTGATAATGTATGTGGTAGCCTATAGGAAGTAACAGGAACATAATGATCTTATTCATAAACTGGATAGAACAAAGATAAAGTACCTGTATGGTTAGATCATTTTGTTAGTCATCCAAGTGGTCTACCTACAGGCTATGCTCCACTTACAAGACATAACCAAGAGTTGTTAACAAGTCAACTTTTATGAGGTATTTACAGCCTCTAGTTGAACATAGCTATCATAATCACTCATTATTCTCAATTCTAGAGAATTTTTGATGGAATTACTATCACCATTTACATGCTTATAGTGATTGGAAATCATACCATTGATGACTAGTTTTCTAAGTAGTGTGTTTTTTAGCACTGGTTCATAAGCGACTATTATTGTGTCAGCACACCTTGTATATATGTATGATGCTTCGCTCGGCACACCTTGATCGAGAAGAAACTAAGCCTTTTCATTGTCGAGGATGACTATCTCATTTACAAGGATAAGCCTTTTTATTGGAATACACTACTCCCGGAGATGGTCTAGTGTTTGGGTTTTGAGACTCTCACTAGGTCAAAAAGAGGAAAAGTTAAAAAGATATGTTGCTAAATTTATTTCCATAAAGTTTAAGGGGTTGTGGTAAACATTGTACTAGTGGGTATTTGTACTCATGTGAGTAAACATTTGTGAAAGGTTAGTAGGGATACATAGATGCACTTGTAGAGAAAAATTACAAGGCTCCTTCCATTGGAATGGCTAGTCAGAAAATATAATTTTGTAATGAAGACCAACAAGTAGGAGAATCCAATTTCACTATAGTTGCAAGTTTTTTGCATATAACAAACAACCCTAAATTCTATAACGAAAGAACCCACAAACTAGAAAGGACTATTCTACCCGCCCAAACAAAGAATCTCTAATATTTAACCATTGACCATAATTGAAGCACCAATTCACAAAACACGGGAAAAAGAAGAGCACATTAAAGGGAAAAAAAAAGATTAAAAAAAAGAAGATAAAAGACGGAACCTGTATTTGTAATGAAGAAGGTTACAAAAAATATAATTCACTAAAACAATGCAAAGTGGCTTACCTAAAGATTCTGTGCAAATTGTGTCGTGTTGTCAAAGTTGCCAATGAGAGAAAATGAGTAGAGTTCGCAAGAAAATTTTACAAAACAATAGATTTTTTCAAATGAAACCAACCAGACCCAATTTTTGTATTGTTGTTTTGATTAGATTAAGACAAGAAGGGCCAATACCCATTACAAAACAACCATTAAAGCAAACGGGGGGCTCACAAGAAGTGAAAAACCCAACAAACTAAAGTTAAAGCATAAAACTAAAACTTAAACATTTTGACCAATAAACAAAAACAAAAACAGCACCAAAAAAGACTAGCACAGGACCACAAAACACCTACAAGTCTCCCAGCAACTTGATACCATTGATCACCCTCCACTCCTGAGCCAAGAAGTGGAGATTCTCCTTAAAAGACAAAGGAGCTTTCTACATAGTCTAAGTATCCACCGCAGCATCCAGAGCCAAGCTATCAACCACCTTCCCTTTCTTCTGCTTGTGACCATCATCATGCCCTTCCTCAGCCACCTATTTTTGCTAGCCCTTCCTAATTTCTTGTGTTGTTGCGTCAATATATTCACAGTAAATGAAAAGGGGGTATTTTATGTAATTAATAGGAAGAGTAGTTTCCTTAAAAGCTTTAAAATGTGACTAAAAATGACAGTTATATGCCACTCAAGTATTTATGATCAGCAGTCATGATTTGCAGTGATGGGATGAATCTAATTAAATCTGCCTATAGTCGTTGCTTCAATAAACTCACAATAAATGAAAAGTAGATATAAAGATATCAGATTTTTAGAGCTCGCATGATCTCGAGCTTGAGACAAGATGCTTCTAGCTGTTAATTTCCAACCAAATGATGGAGAAATGCTAGGTGTGACATAAAGAAAATGGTAACATCCAGTAAATGAAAATATTGGTTGCCAGTTAGAATGTGTTTTTAGGCGTGACTCTACAGGCTCCATCTCATTTCCCATGTTGTAGTTGATTTGCAGAGCGCTTGAATATAGTTTAACAATCAGCAAATCCTATTTCCAAACGTGTGACAGGTTTGACAATCGATTGTGGACTTGCAAGTCCACTTCTAAAAATCCTATCAGCTAATTAGTACATATAATTTTAAGATAATCTATATAAAATATGTTGAAATATATTGAGTTTTTATTTTTTATTAGCAAATTTTAAAAAAAAATAAAAAATTAGATGATTAAAGATGGAATAAATAAAAACCATTACAGTTAAACAATAAAAATAGAATATTGTGATGTCATCTAATTTAAACAATTGAAAAAATCAATAAAAAATCAGCACATATGAAAATAGAATTAGGTTTTTGTTTTTCTTTCACATATTTGTTAACCACCTATATTTCATGCTACCATTGTAGAGTTACACCTATCGATGTAACTATCAGTGTAATTACATTATGAGTTCATTTCTATTGTACATTGTGAGTTTTGATTATTTATGTCATTCTCATGTTTCAAGTTTGTTTTAATTACAATCTAGTTTAAAGGTTATGTGTAAAATTTCAAGTTTGTGTTTTTGTTCTAATAATTTGTTGAGTTGTTACTAATGGTTGCTTATCATTTTCATATATGTGAGATGTTTGTGTACAAACACATTTGCTTTGCATATCAACTATGTGTGATTACCGATATGTTTATCATTCTTACAAGGGGTCCATTTCATTAATATGTAGATGATTTTTGTTAAAGATAAAATAGATAATAGACTATAATTCTAGTCTAGTTCTGAAAATTGAAGAGTTACATGGATTGAAATGTATCATAAGATGTTCCAAGTAGTATACCAACAAAAGCTAGTATCATTGCAAACTTGGTATAGTCAGTTCATACCTATCCCAACTTGATTGTGTCAATTAATGTGTGTCCATAATGTGCTTCATTACTAGATTTTGTCACCATGATCTCAGTTAAATTTATGTTAATCACATGTGTTATTATTATTTAACTATTATTGATAGCATGTCTTATGCATGGATGTTCTAGTCATGGGACATGTTTGACCAAATTTTCTACTACATTGTATCATTTCAATTTGATTTTTGTCATGAGTGTCCATTCTAACAGAAATCCATGTTTTTTATCAAAAAAATTAACCATAAGAATATGACATCATGGAATGGATGCCTACTAAAATATGAGTAGTTGGTGGCTTGTAGGAGTTGTTTAATGTTGTCTAAATGTGCATCTATTAAGTTATCCATTATTCAATTGTGGTTTTTGTATTTTTTTTCATATTTTTTTTATGTCTATTGGTTATCTTCTTCCAAATATTTTTGAGTAATTGAGTATACTTTCTTTGGAAACTAGTGGAATAGTTACACCATTGTATTTATATATGTGGATGTGTGTATAGATTTATATACATTAATATATATACACATATACATATCATTGCTTATTATAGGATAAATATTAAAAAATGTGTCACTATTATAAATGTAATGGCCAACACAAATATAATTTTTCAACTTCATGTGCTTGAAATAGACATCCATGTTTTAAATTTTAATGTGATATAAATTAATGAATGTGGAACTCTTATTGTAGTTTATGTTTATAATATTTTAATTTTTTTTAAATTAATTTGATATAGTTTTCTAAATTTAATAAAATGTTTTTATTGCTAAAACATTCAAAAAGTTAGGTCAATGGAATGCATCTTTAATTTGTAATTCTTTTCTTTGTTTTTTTCTTAGTTAGGTAACTTTATTATCTAGTGCATGGAGAAATCAATACTAAATTTTGATGAATATATTCTTAATAATCTATTAATGTTAAATTCAATTAAAAATTCATACTTCTTATGAGTTCTAGCCTTTTTCTTAAACTATTTATCTTGGAAACTTTACCTCTATGGAGAGGATTATCTCCTTTGGTGCATCATATTTTTCAAAATTTATAAAAATATATTAATAATAATTTAAAATTTCTAATTAGCTAATTGTTTGATTATAATGACCTACATGTAGTAATTTATAAAAATAGAATAAAACTAACCAACATATATAATCAAACTCTACTCTTTAAGTCATATCAAATGATACTCATATTTTCACTAGCTTAGATATCTTATATACATCTATCTAAAATACGTCGAGAGATATTAGTCTTGAGGCGCCTATTTTAAATTGTTATTGAGAATAGATAAGCGCCTCGAGACTAATATGTCTCGGCGTATTTTAGATAGATGTATATAAGATATCTAAGCTAGTAGCATCCACAACGTGCAATGTAAAATAATAATTTATCACATATTTTGTTTTAAATAAATAATTATAATACTTTACAAATTATGATTCATATCATACTTATTCAAATGCACAAAGAGATGTGTACAATAGGAATTCATAATGAATGAGACAATTCATCTTTTATACCAAAAATTTAATATCAATATTAATAGAAGAGTTCACTTGAAAAATATATACATCACATAAAAATGTTATGTTTCCAAAGATTTTAGTCTTTCTTCCTTTGCTTTTCTTTTGGCGAGTTTCTTTCATGTCTTCATTTTCTCATAACGATCATATGTAAATGGTGGTGAGATTCTAATTCCATCTAAAGACTTAACACCTGATATAGCAACAAATGTTAATCTTGCCCTTTCTCTTGGTCCTATATCAATTGTTGCCTTGGAAAGAGTTAATCCTTGTGATTTATGGATCGTTAGTGCCCAAGCCAATCATAGGGGTAATTGACGTGTGCGGTCCCTTTGTATTGGTGAAATTGGAATTAAATTTGGAGATGCATCTTCAAAAATAATTCCAGAGTAATTATCAAATTCAACCATAGCATATGTAGGTGGATATGGTGGGCCACATCCAAGTTTGTATATGATATTTTTGATGTATCCTAAAGCTCCATTGACAAGACCTGCTTCTATCCATAAATTAGATGTTAACATGACCCTTGCATCATTTGAAAATAATAATTCAACATCCAATTCATCATTCTGACCTTCTACTGGATTAGCACTACCTTGTTTGGTTGCAATGCTATGGGCTACAGGTCTTCTTAATGAATGTAACTTTTTTTTGTTATGGCTATGTACATTATCATTTGTTGCAAATAGATGAATATTATTATCAAACTCCTCCTTAATTGTTGGATTTAATGAAGCATTTGTTCTTGTCATGAGTAATTTCCAATCATCTATGGTTGGATGTGCATCTCTAATATTTGTGAGTAATTGGCAAAACCTTTTTTGGTCTTCACTTTCACCTTCTTGTCTGAACACCTTATCCAAAGTAACAACTATCTTAAACTCTTCCCATAATAGTTTTTCACGTACATTACTATCATAAGGTGGTTTGTCACTTACAGGAGGTAGTTGTCCCAAATCCCCCACCAAAATGATTGATCTTCCACCAAAACTCATGTTTGATTTTTCAAGATAAGCCTGGCGTAGTCTTGAATCAATATTTTGTAACAAATTTTGTCCAGTAAAACTCATTTCATCAATTAATATGTATTTTATATGTTGAATTTATTCTTGAAGACTTGTGAGCCTTGTTCCTTCTAATTCAACAAAATCTGCAATAGGTATTCTTAAAGTTGAATGAATTGTTGATGCACCAATGTTAAAGGTTGCAACTCCAGTTGGTGCTAGTAATAATAAGGGAGAACGTTTTGGCTATGATGCATCATAAAGAGCTTGACGAATTGCATTAATCAAATATGATTTACCTATTCCACTTGTTCCTTGAATTATCATGTATAGTGGCACAACATCATCATGTTGATTATAATGTGACATAATAATATCAAGTGTTTTTTTTTGCTTAGCACCTAATGTTCCATATGATATATTTGAGAACATATCATCAGGTATCAGTAAGCCATTTTCTTTCATAGTGTTGATAAAATATATTGCATTATTTGTGTAATATTCTCCTTGATATTACGCACTCCATGGAGTTTTTCTATCAATATCTCTTCTTCCTAACATATCTATTTTTCTTGCATCCATAATTTGTCCACGGTGTAATCTTGATATGATCTCCCACTCATGTTCAATTATATTCTGATCATTTGGTAAATTATCCTCATCTTCAAAATCATTGTGATTTTTAGTTTCATTTGAAATAATTCTTTGTTCTAAATGCCATGGATCATAATTGAGTGAGTCCAAATTTGACATAATTGTATTATCATCAAGTCCAATATCCCTTTGTATATTACAAAATGGCTTGTACAACAATAACTCTAACCAACAAAAATCAACCCACTTTTCTGATTGACGTGTAGGTATGGTGGTAAATCTTGGAAACACTCTTACAATAGCTACCATAGTCCTTGGTTCCCATATGTTATCTCTTTTTCTTTTGGGATTATATGTCTAAGATCTAGCTGCATCTATAAGTGTGATACTTTCCATTGCATATGGTTTGTCCATGTATCCTTGAATGAAATGTTTTAGATGTCCATCATCATCATTTTCTTCATTTTTTAGCATTGGATTGAACACCTCTCTTGAAACATTTAATGTAACAAATACTCTACTACATTCTAGACCAATGGAAACTCTAATAACATATGACATGTTTCTTGTGCTCCAATGTCTCTCTCAATGAGGGTTTTTGTTAGAAGTTTCTTGTATGCCTTTGATGCCGCTTCATCTGGGTTTTCAATATTTGCAAGTTGCATTAAGATTTTATGATAAGTTTTTGAACTCTTTTTTGCTTTTGTTGCATACTTTGCAATATAATTTGTTACAGCATGTCTTGAAAGAACTGGTTGTCAATCTACATTTTCTCTCCATAACTGAAGTATATTACGATTATGTGTGTTTACTCGATCATCATTTCTTGTAGGTTCATATACTTTATCTCCTGTGGTTGGATCTTCAAATAATTTTGATCCATCTAGATGTAATGGCCATGGTGCATTGTACCTACAAACAAAGAGTAAATTTTTAGCCTATATAAACATTTTAGTTATTTATTGGTACAAAATATATGAAAGTATAAATATCTTACCTACAAACCATTCTTCCTCTTTTTTTTCGAAGGCAAGCACCCTCTTTACACATTGTATGGTGTTCAACACAATTAAGCAACTCTTCATAGTCACGTGCCAAGTCTATTTGGCTTAGTTGTTGTGTATTTTGAAGGCATGGATGTTGTGTAAAATTTTGTAGGACCTGTCATTCATGATATAACATATTTTATTAATTGAAATACAAAATTTTAAGTATCATATATTATAAAAAGAATATATAATTGATAATTAATTTATCATACCTATATGTTTCGTTGATGTGGGTCTCCCTGTGGATTCCATGCATGAACAATAGAATCAAAATATTTTTGAACATTTTTTATTTCATCAGCATTTCTCCAATTAAGGTTGTCTATGTTAGGTGCTCCATCTAACCATATGAATCCATGCACATGTGGTGATCCTCTATGTTGTCATTCATATCTTGACCAATAATCTTTTACCTTCATTCCCTTTTGTAGTATTTCCTTGTGAAATATTATATATCGTAGGTGCATGTAATGTGCCACAATATGTGGGTAGTCAATAATATTTTGTTGTCGCCATTTTTGTGCTTCTTGTGGGTTAGTTGGATGTGTCCCTAGCATTAATGCATGTAAATCTAGCCAATGCATATCTGTTGCACTCAAAGTAAAGAAAACTATTGGTGTTCCAATTTGATGCAATAGATCAGTTAATTTAGCTTGACATTTTGCCCGATAAGACCTTGTACCCCTTAGCGTTGTACCAAAACGCATCAAACGATCGGCTAGATGTGAATGAGGGACATTTTCCATATGTTCTCTTAACTCATTGATTGTGATTGGCATATCTTGCAAGCTCTTTTTGACACAAATTGTTGATGAGTTTTGTGCACGATGTCGCATAATCATATTCATCATATAATATCTAAATTGTGGGTGTCTTCCAAAATGATGATCTCTATATCTGAATAAATTCTTAACAAAATCATGCAGATGAACTCTCCTCATTCGTGGTTCTATCCAATCACATCATCCATTTGGAAATAGTGTTGGAAAAGTCATATCAAGTAATCCCTCAGTAACATACTCATTCACTGGAGATGGTCCAATTCCTGGCCAATCAATTAGTGATCCAGGATCTACATTAGGGTTATTTACCCATGCATGAATTAGTTCCATCTCTCTTTGAGCATTTGGTGGTTTAGAGGCCATTGATGTAGTGTGATTAATAATGTTTCCTTCATCTATCTCCAATATTGGACCCGCAAATACATACTCATCTGCATTTGAATCAAACTCCATATAAACAGAATTTAGTTGGTCAAAAATGTTTTGATCTAAATTGCATGTAAGTTCACTAAGTGCATTTTCATCAATTTGAACATCTTTATAGAACCTATTGTGTTCTATTTTATATTTAAGTGCTTTATATACCCTCTCTCTATTAACTGTAAAATTATAAGTTGTTCCATGTTGATCCTTTTTTCGAACAATAATGACTGGTAAATCTTTTATTCAATGTGGTAAAATTTTAGCTATTTCTCTCACTTCTTGTGGAAAACTTATGGTATGTCCTTTATATATGTATTTCCATTCAGTTGCATGTGTTACTTGAAGTATTGGGTTGACACATGCTATCAACATTTCCTCTATTTGAATTAAATTTGCAAGTTCTAATGGTTGTGGACCAAGATCCATATTGTTTAATGTTGAAAATTGATGTTCATTCCTCTCTTGTTGATATCGATTGCAAATAGGGCCCTCAGGTACTCGTACAACCTTCATTGCAGGATAACTCTCTTCACAAATATAACACATACTTGGTGTAGAAATTTTATCTAGTACATGTCAAAATATCATTTGTAGACTTTTCAAATCAATCTCAGTAGTTGTATTATTATTAACTACTTCTTGATCTCTTCTATTATCAACATTCATTACATTATGAACTCTATCATTTGGTGTTTGTAGCACATGATCTATTGTAATAGAATTCACCCCTTTAGAACTAACCTCAATATTCCCACGAGATTGATGATTTCTTTCAACTGATTCACGATTACACACTTATATTTGTTATCTTTCTATCTCATTCAATTGATCAGAATGCATAGCTCTTTGAATTCGTGAATGATGTGTTATCATTCTATTTGTGTGTTGTCTCATTTTTGCTTCAATCTCTTTCGTTGTCATATCTGCCCTATGTTTAACGCTTCTTTCTCTATCATTTTGGTTTCGAAGAATCCTTTCTTCTTGTCTTTGTACATCAATCATTTGTTCACATCGTTGTCTCATATAGTTCCAAGCATATTCTCTACTTTGTTCTCTTTGTTGCTCTTCAGTTGTAAAACTCCTTACTTCCTCTCTTTGTGCATTAGCCATTTGTTCACATCGTTGTCTCATATAATTTTGAGCATATTCTCTTTGATGCTCTCTTTGTTGCTCTTCATTTTGAAAAATTGTCCTTGGATGACGAGGCATCCTACAAATTTTAATAAAAATTATTAAATCTATAAAATTGTTAAGAATTTGTAAAGACACTTAATGATGTACACGGTCAGTCTAAAACTAATTTAAATCACAATTATCCTAAGAGAGAATGACAAAAAGTCTTTGAGAGTCTCTTTATTAAACAATTCAAAATATAAATTAATTGAAAAATATATTAACTTTTGAATCCAAATGAGAGTTGAACCCACAACCTTTCGATTATAAACAAAACACACTGATCCATTGCACTACATGTTTATTTTGATTTTTTTATGATTACAATTTTGTTAATTAATAACTTTTTCAATAAAATTAGTAATTAATTAATTAATTAAAAAATGTATTAATTTTTAAAACCACAACAAGAGTTGAACCCATAACCCTTCAATTAAAAATCAAACCTATCAATCCATTGCACTATTTTCTTGTTTTTGTATGTGATCTAAATTGTACGTCTTATATATGAATTATATAATTATTATGTTATATATTAAACTATTGTGTTATATCTTAGTGATTTTATTAAAAAATTATTTACTTACTTATAATAAAACAAATACTATAATGTAAGCATTAAAAAAAAGTAATGAAATTAACTTTTTTACCCTAAAATAATAAAACTAAAACAAATTAATAATACATTTAAATTTTATATTAAATTACTTTCTTATTTGTAATTGAAAAAGTATTATAATAGAATTACCTTTTTACCCTAAAAAGAATAAAACTAAAAAACATTATTTACTTACTTATAATAGATATTTTATTGAAAAATTATTTACTTACTTATAATAAAACAAATAAATTATAATGTAAGCATTAAAAACATTTTAATGAAATTAACTTTTTACCCTAAAAAAATAAAACTAAAAATAAAAAAAATACATTTAAATTTTATATTAAATTATTTTCTTATTTGTACTTGAAAAAGCATTATAATAGAATTACCTTTTTACCCTAAAAAACATTATAATAGAATTACCTTTTTACCTTAAAAAAATAAATCTAAAAAAGTATTATAATGCATAAAAATATTTTCACAATTGCAAAGATATAATATTTAATAAAATGCTTTAGTTGTCGGCTTTTAATTTTTATAAGTTAACATTTTTTTTTAACACAGTCACGCTCCACCTGTGATGTCACTGTAGGTTATGCCTCTCAGCGTAATTAAACTATCCTTGGTTGGACAAATATAGAGTTAAAGTTAACTTTTTGTTGAATTTACTCTAAAAAATTAAATATCAATTGAATATTGTATTATAAAAATATATATTTCAAAAAGATGCTAACTCTTATTATGCAACCATGTTAGATGAAGACTTTAAAATTAAACAAGCTAGAATTATAATAAAAATTAAAATTAATTTTGATTTATTTATCCATGTATATTTGCATGATCAAGTTATGCATGGTCTTTTATTTTATTGTAAGGTAATCTTGAGAATTAAAAATAATTTAGTCACTTGCATTTCTTATTTACATCTATATATATTTTTTCTCACAACATAAGGAGATCTTGAAAAAAGAAAAGGGTGTGAATTCTTCATTTTCTCTTTCTAGGGTTTAATATCTTAGATATCATTACCTCGTGTTGTTCGAATCTTATATTCTAATATGTTATATAACTTCCTTGCAAGAGTTACTATTTTTAGCTAACTTGTTATGTTATGCCACCAATACCTAGGTCCTAGAAATAACCCTGTATCATGCATTTGGTCTTGATGTACCAAAAGTTATATTGAGAGCTCGCTATTTCAGCCTTGTCTAAAGCTAGATTATGGAGCCATTATCTATTTGTAACTTAAACAATGAAAAATAGGTTAGGTAAATGTGGGATCAAAATATGTGGGATGAGGGACCTATTTTCCTTTGTTTCATTAGGAAATGAGATCCCCATAAAGAATTTACTAAAAACCTTTAAGTTAATCAACTCAATGTGAGAATCTTTAGATTTCCTTATGCTTGAGGATGGGGGTCAAGTTCAAACAACACTTTTGGGAGAAAAACTAAAAATACAAAATCAACCAAATTATGACAATTCAAACTCGAAACACAATATAAAGCTCAACATTGACAAAAACATAAAACTGAATACAGATTTAAGAAGGGAAGAAAGGTGCTTACTGTTGGAATAATGTGCCTCAATCCCACAGGCTAAAACCTCTGAAAGGGAAAAGTTGGTGTGACTTTCATTCTGTCTGGCCGACTGGCAGTTTAGTAACCTTGTGGATTGTTCATGTCACCGAGACATTGCCGCTATCTTGCCAACTGGTGTTGTCGCTGTGACTTGTGGCATTCGTTGTAAACCTCTACCAAGTGGAGATCTCTGGCCGATGGGTTGGTGTCTAGCGGATGTCGGAGAGACTCACGGCGACGTGGTCTTTGGGATAACATGGAGGCTTCGGTATGAAATCTTAGCAACGAACAAAGTCTTGCCAATAGCATTCACTTGGAGTCTTCGGGGTAACACGGAGGTTTCGCTATGAACTCTTGGCAACATATGTTTGTCTCACCGATGCTCATCGGGGTAACATGGAAGCCTTGGTAAGAAGTCTTGTCGACGATTGGTTCTCTCATCGATGGGTATGAATATCGGTGTAACCTCCTAGTGATAGCGGTAAGTCTTGCCGACTGTTGGACATTTCAGAATAACGTGAAGACATCGGTGTAACCTCCTGGTGATAGCGGTAAGTCTTACCGACGAGTGTTCTTTTAGGTATGACTTGAAGGCTCAGTGTGATCTCTTGGCGAATGACGATAGTCTTGCCGATGGAAATGCAAACGTCTATGTGACTTTGGAACTTCGGTGTGATGTCTCATCGAATGGCGATTGTCTCGCCGATGAGAATGCTGAGGTTGATGCAACTTGTGAACTCGATATAACCTCTTGCCAATAGTGATGACTCTTGGCGATATCAACAGTCAAGTCTTGTGGCATCAGGGAGACACGGTTAGTGTCTCACTGACATGTGAATACATTTTGAACACCTTTGACCGATAGACCATCCTATGTGGTTTTTCCTCGACCAATCAGGGAGCAGAATGGGAACCGCTAGAAGTTGGACTGTTGCGGCCGTTACTGAGAGGAAGATTAACAGACCATGGGCGTCATGGATATACTCAGGAATTGCATATGTTGTTTGGTTCGATGATTGGATGATCAGTTCGATGAGTGATCAGAGAATGGAATTCTAAAAGTATTGTAACTTGAATGTTCTATAGCAAGGTTGGTCATTGTGAATGCTGCTGTAAATTGACATTAGAGAGATTGAAGCTCGTACTCTGTATGTAATTTCATTACTATAATACAAAGGGGTTTTTTCTTAGTGTGGTGGGTTTTTCTCCCATAAGGGTTTTCCCACATAAATCTGGTGTTCATCTGTGTATGATTATTTATCTATTTCTGTTATTGCTTTCAAGTGTATCTTATTTGGACTGTAATTGAAAATTTAAATGTATCTATGCATTCTTCCCTGAGGTTTTGATGTTAGGAGAGTTGTTTCCGCACTTAGCTTTCCTTACATTTACAAGTCACCAAAACTCACTTTCAAGAGGTTGTTAGGGACTCATTCACCCATGGGCGAATGGATCTTTTGTCAGGGTTTTTTCAACAACTTTTGGAAGCCTCTAATACTAATATGTAGCTTCTAATTTGTCCAGGTTTCAGTGTCAAAAAGTTGAAAATCAAGTATGTCGGTTAGATTTCATGATTTGACAACAAATTTTGCAACTTTGACAACTTTTCCAATCTTTCTCTTCAAGAGATCTTCAATCCTTCTTCAACCTAAATATGCAACACACACATAAGAGAGAAAAATTGTTTGTTTTTGGTGAATGGGGGTTTTCCTTGGTCAAACCCTATTTTGGTAATCAAACCTTGAAATGAAATAAAGCATGAAAGAGGGAATGAACAATGAACAATGTTATGTTACCACTAAACAAAACCTTGAATAAACCTTGGTAATGGAGATCTTGGAAGGTTTACAACTTACATGAAATGGCTTCAATGGATGTGGATCTTGATACTTGATATAATGCTTTGAATGCTTGACTTGAATCTTGAAACCCACATCATAATGTTAGCTCCAGAGACATGCATGATACAAGAAGACTTTGACATGATAAATGGATCTTGAATGTTGTAACAAACCTCTGATAATTATGCTCTTGATCATCAAATTTTATTTAGTAATGCTCTCATCAAAATTCTCTTAAAGTTCCTGAAAAATGCTAGGTGAAACTTAGTGAAATAACCTTGTATTATAGGTATGTATCCTTAATTTCCCAAAATTCAAATATCACAAGCCAACATTGAAATATGGATTCAGAGACCTTAAAATACCACCAAAAACATATTTTAAATTTAGGTTCAAAGCCCTAGAGAGGACCCATTCTCCCATGGACAAATGGATCCTAGGTCCCTATTCCTAGAACACACATTACTCAAGGTAAAGTGTTATGTGTTGGTATTAATTATTGTCAAGTTTCCCCTTCAGAAAATGTAATTTATTAGGCTTGTAAATGAATAAAAGGGCTTATTAAGGCATAATTAAGTCTAATTTAATTAAGAGGGCCCAAAAAAGTGTGAAAATTTAAAGGGATACTTTTTTCAACATTAAATTAAGGCACTATTAAGTCCATTTTAATTAGGAGGGCCCAAACAAGTGTGAAAATGTAAAGGAATACATTTTTCTACACTACATTTAGACCCCACTTTAGTGAGAGGATGACCTTGCGTCAAACTCACACTAAATTAGAGAATCAAGAGAGGTCTAATTATACAATCATTGGAAGGGTAAGATGACAAAGATCAAGGAGGAGGATCAAGCTCCCAAGATCTAAGATCTTATGGCAAAACCAACAAAGGCACAAGGAGACACGTGCCTATGTTAAACATATATATGCAACAATGACAAGATACTCAATCATACAATGTCAAAGTCTCAAAGAAAGAAAATGAAAAGGGAGTGGATCAAGCCTCGACTATTTTTCCAACTCAATGTAGATCAAGCCTCTTCTACTTGTCCAAAAATGTTTAAAAGTGAAACTCATTTCTAGTATGCAAACAACAATACACGCTCACACGGGCTAGTGAAATCCGTTGTCCACTAGGTGAGCCCCCAAAAGTTGTAAATGATTCCATAACCATACCAAAGTTATACCTCCTCATAACTTTGATAAGGAACCATAATATGAACTTCGAGCTTCATAAGGATTAGCAAGTTGCATTATGCTAAACACTTATGAACAAACATGGCCCCACTCAAAAACAAGGTGTATTATGCTTGGTGGCCATGAAAAAGGTTGTAACTTGGAGCTTCACAAGGTTAGCAAGTCGTGTTATGCTAAACACTTATGAATAAAATGCAAATAAGATAAGACATGTTCAAATGGGTTTTTCTTATTTCTTGTAAGGTTTCCTCTTAGAGAACATCATGCCTAATGTCTCCAAAAGAGGACAATTTTAGGATAAAGATCCACAACTTAGGGAATGCAATGTTTGGCATCACCACTAAGAGGAATGTTGTATGTCAAGAAAGGTTGCACTCTTGAAGGACATCAAACCCAATGACACCACCCAGAAGACACGTCATGTGAAGTAAGAAGACCACACTATGAAACATAAAGATATAGTCAAAAATTTCAAAATGATAATGCTAATGTATGCCCCCACTTTAAAGAAATTGCTAAATACCATGCTGTGAGCAATTACTTTAAAGTAGAAAATGATAAATACTAAACAAGACATGAGAGCTTACTTGGAAATCCCTATGTCAAACATATGTTTCCAAATGAAGCTACATCATGAAAAGGGGTTGCCCCCAAATAAAATACCAAACACATAAGGGATCCACAGATTTGGGGTTAGCATATGTCTTTGCTATAATGATATTATAGAGCTCGGAAATGTCATCATTCCCCAAATAACTCATGGAACAAGAAGAATGACACATAGAGAGAAAAAACAATGAAGAAGCTTTTGGGTCAACATGGAAGAGACCTAAATGTCTTAACACCTTGTGTCATCCCCAAAAGGAAAAACACAAGATAAAATAAAAGATAAAATATTTATGACATATAGAAGAATGTAGATACAAATAGAGGAATGAGCATAAAGACATGCCAAATAGAATAGTACGGAATATCACATTGCACACATGAAATCACACTCAAAGAACATGAAAAATAGAATAAAATACTAGTAAGGCACGTGCGAGTCAACCTATAGATGGTCATCCACATCCTAATCTTGTTCATCGTATGTGGAAAGCAGAAAACTAGCCAAAGGGACAACATCAAGCACCAAACTAGGAAAATCACCAAGTTTAGCACATGGTTAAGCTCATGGAAGAGGAAAATAATAAATTTAACTCTTTATGCACTTCCTCATCAATTTTAGTGGTTTCATTTTCATCATCCAAGTTTATCATAATAGTTCTAAGGTCTAATGATAATATCCACAAAAGGTTGTTGGAAATATGTGTCTCAATCTCACAGGCTGAAACCTCTGAAAGGGAAAAGTCGGTGTGACTTTTATTTTGTCTGGCTGACTAGCAGTTTAGTAACCTTGTGGTTTGTACAGGTTGCCGAGACCTTGCTTCTGTCTTGCCGAGTGGAGCTATCGCTGTGACTCATTGTGTTCGCTATAACCCTTTGCCAAGTGGAGATCTCTGGCCGACAGGCCATTCTTATCGGATATCAAGAAGACTCTGGGCAACAAGCGGTGTCGGGGAGAGACTTGGACATTCGGTATGTCTCATACCAACAAGGAAAGTCTCGCCGATAGCTTTACACCTGTAGTCTTTGCGGTAACACAAAGGCTTCGGTGTGAAGTCTTGGCGATGGGTGCTAGTCTCACCGAATGTTGATCTCGAGGTGACTTGAACACTCGGTAAGAACTCTTAGCGATGAAAGCTTGTCTTGCTAACAGTGTTACACTTGAAGACATCGGGGAGACCCTTAGCCGAAAGGCTTGCTTCGATATGATGTTTCATCGATAGCAGTAAGTCTTGCCAACAATGCAACATGTGTTTGTTATCGAATGTCTTCGGCATAACCTCCTGGCGATAGCGGTAAGTCTTGTCGACTGTTGGACACTTTGAAATAACTTGTGAACATCGGTGTGATGTCCTGGCGAGTAGAGATAGTCTCACCGAAGGGAATACTGGTGTCTACATGACTTGTGGACTTCGATATGATCTCTTGCCGATGGTCAGGACTCTTGGCGATAATGACAATCTCGCTTTGTGGCATCGGGGAGACACAGTTAGTGTCTCACTGACATGTGAATACATTATGAACGCCTTTGACCGATTGGGAGACTATCCTACATGGTGAGTCTACGACCAATCAAAGAAGCCAAATGCAAACCGGTGGCAGTTAGATTGTTGCGACCATTACTAAGAGGAAGTTCGACACACCATGGGCGTCATGGATATACTCTATAGTTGCAGATGATGTTTGGTTGGATTGTTCGATGGTTGTATGAACAGTTGGATGAATAGCTCGATGAGTGATCAGTGAATTCAATTTTGAGAGTATTATAACTTGAATATTCTGTAGCAAGGTTGATCATTGTCAATGTTGTTGTAAATTGACATCAGAGAGAGTGAAGCCCGTACTCTGTATGTAATTTCATTACTATAATACAAAGGGGTTTTTCTTGGTGTGGTGGGTTTTTCTCCTGTAAGGGTTTTCTCAGGTAAATCTGGTGTTCATTTGTGTATGATTATTTCTTTGTTTTTGTTATCTCTTTCAAGTGCATCTTAATTGGACTGCAATTGAAAATTTAAAAGTATCTTTGCATTCTTCCCTGAGGTTTTGACATTAAGAAAGTTGTTTCCGCACTTAGCTTTCCTTACAAGTGGTATCAGAGCCTGGCCAGTTGTGTTATCCTTGTGGGTACGTTGGGTTTTTTGTGTCAATTTCTGTTCAGTGGGAGTCTTGTAGAAGTTTGGTAATTTGAATTACAGATTGAGATGGCTAGCACGTCAGGAAAGATTGAAATTGAGAAACTCAATGGCAGCAATTTTGAGTTGTGGAAACTTAAAATGGAGGATCTGTTGGTTGATCGTGATCTTTGGATTGTTGTGTCTGGAACGAAGCCTACAGGCATGAAACAAGAAGATTGGGACCTTGCAGATAGAAAATCAAAGGGGCTGATAAGGCACTATTTGGAAAACTTCATTCTTCTGAATGTGCATGAAGAGAAGACTGCATCTTCCTTGTGGAAGAGACTGGCATCTATTTATTAGGGGAAATCCCTGGTGAATAAATTGTTCTTGAGGAAGAAGTTGTACACTTTGAGAATGCAAGAAGGAGGGTTTGTAGCTGATCATTTGAACACATTCAACATGTTGATTGCACAGTTAACATCTATTAGTGTGAAGATTGATGAAGAGGATCATTGTATGCTTTTATTATGTTCTTTGCCAGACTCTTGGGATCACCTGGTGATGGCTATTGGGAGTACAACATCCAATTTCAAGATGGAAGATGTTGTTGCATCTTTGTTATCAGAAGAGATGAGAAGGAAATCTTCTGAGATGGCAAAGGAGGCTCTTGCTGTTAGAGGTTGATCGAAAGATAAAGGCAAGAAGAAGGACAAGAAGTCCAAATCAAAATCAGAGGGGAGATCAAAGTCTCCTGGCAAGAAGTCCAAGGTGAAGTGCCGGAATCGGGCAACCTGGTCATGTCCTGAAAGGATTGAAGAGGAGAAGAAGAAGAAGAAGTATTCTTCTAACAATGATTCTTCTTAGAGTGATGCAGATGCTTTCATTACAGCCTTGGCTACACAGGCATCAGATGATGTCTGGTTGATTGATTCTGGAGCATCTTTCCACATGACATCTCATAGAGACTGGTTCACAAAGTATGAAAAATAAGATGGTGGAAAGATGTATTTGGCAAGTGATTCTTCATTGAAAATTGTTGGTCGTGGAAGAGTCATAATTCAATTCCCTGATGGAAGAGTGAAGGGAATTAATGATGTAATGCATATACCAGGTCTGGCTCGAAACTTACTTTCTGTTAGTATGCTGAATGATATTGGGGTGCAAGTCACGTTCTCTGGAAATGGCTACAAGATGACTAGAGGCTCTATGGTGCTAGCAAGAGGTGCTGATGTTGGTACCTTGTATAAACTTGATGCACATACTGTGCAAAGCAATAGTGTCTTTGCCAAGTCATAGAAAGCTACTCATGGAGGAAAAGAGGAAGAAATTCCTAATAGTGTAAACTCTATGGAAGTTAAAGTTCCAACAGAAAAGACTATGCTCTGGCATCATAGGCTAGGCCACATTGGTGAGAAAGGTTTAAAAACCTTGAAGAATAAAAACCTAGTTGAGGGGCTTGAAGATTGTACCCTCGAATTTGAATTATGTGAACATTGTATATATGGTAAACAATACCGTGTTTCATTTTATTTCAGTCCTCACAAATCTTCCGGTTTGCTTGATTATATACATTCTGATGTTTTTGGTCCAGTGAATGTTCCTTTTTTGTCTAAGTCAAGGTACTATGTATTGTTTATTGATGATTATTCAAGAAGGGCATTTGTATATTTTTTGAAAAGTAAATCAAAAGTGTTCAGTCGGTTTAAGGAATTTAAGAACCTTGTAGAAAATCAGACTGGAAGGAAAATAAAATGTTTAAGGACGGATAATGGCAGTGAATTTTGTTCTAATGATTTCGAGAGGTACTGTAAAGATTATGGGATTAAAAGATATAAAACTACACCTTACACTCCGCAGAAAAATAGAGTTGCAGAAAGGTTCAATAGGACAGTGATGGAGAGAGTATGAAGTATGCTGAGTAGTGCTAGCTTGGAGGAGAAGTTCTGGGCTGAGGTTGTTGCTACTGCATGTTACTTGATAAATCCTTCTCCAAATTTTGCTCTTGTTGAGAAAACACCTTTGGAAGCATGGTCTAGTAAGAAGCCCTCTCTGAGACATATTCTTGTTTTTGGTTGTGAGGCATATGCATATGTGCCGAATGAGAAAAGATCCAAATTGGAGAACAAGGTTGTCAAATGTTATTTTATTGGTTATAGTGCTAGCATAAAAGGATACAAGCTTTGGAATCCTGATACGGAGAAGGTTTTGTACAGCAGAAGTGTTATCTTTCGTGAGCTGAAGCCTTCTACCTTGGATCTGTAGTTAGAGACAAAGTCTAAAAACAAAAAGGATGTAGTTGAAATTCCTCCTACTCAAGATAAAGAGGAATTGAAAATTCAAAATGTACCTAAAACTGAGGAGAGCTCAAGCAGTTCTAAGAGTTCTGATGAAGAAGAACAACCTCAGCCTCAGTAAGTGAGGAGGTCAACTCGTGAAAGAAAGCAACCTAATAGGTATGGGTTTTCTTTGATAGATTCTACTTGTGCCTATGCTTTAATTTCTAGCACTGATGAGCCTAGGACTATGAAAGAGGTGGCATTTAGAATGTCCGATCTAAACTCTTGGTTAGAAGGCCATGAATGAAGAAATGGCATCATTAGAAAAGAATGATACTTGAGCTATGCCCTTGCCTAAAGGAAGAAAAAGTTGTGGGCTGCAAATGGGTATTTAAAAAATAAAATTGGTCCGATGTATAAAGGTGGGAAAATTACAAGGCAAGGTTGGTTGCAAAGGGTTATTCCCAAGTAGAGGGAATTGATTGGGAAATTTTTCTCCCAGAGCTGTCGACATCTATTAGATTTCTTTTATCACTTGGCAGCAGCCGCGATGACTTAGAGGCTCCATCAGATGATGTGAAGACAACATTTCTTCATGGTGATCTTGAAGAAGAAATTTATATGTCCCAGCTTGAGCACTTTGTGGAGAAAGGTAAAGAGAAACTGGTTTGCAAGTTAAAAAAGTCTCTGTATGGGTTAAAGCAGTCACCTAGAATGTGGTACCAGAAGTTTGATACTTTTGTATTGTCTTTGGGATTTGTAAGATCAAAATCTGATCATTGTGTGTATTATAAAGTTGAAAGTGATTGAGTGCTTATTATTGCTCTCTATGTTGATGATATGTTGTTCATAGGCAATAGTAAGTTGATGATTTCTGATCTTAAGTCTTAGTTGTCTGCTAAGTTCGAAATGAAAGATCTTGGTGCAGCAAGGTATATTTTGGGGATGGAAATAACCAGGGATAGGAAGAATAGAAAACTTTGGCCCAGTCAGAGTAAGTATGTTAAGACTGTTCTAGAGAGATTTTGTATGAATGATTGCAAGCAGCTAGTTGTTCCAGTCTTGCAGGGAATGAAGCTATCTATTGAAGACTATCCAAAATCTCCTACTAAGATGGAGGACATGACCAGTGTACCTTATGCTAGTGCGGTTGGCAGTCTTATGTATGCAATGGTCTGTACAAGGCCAGACATTGCCCAAGCAGTGGGAGTACTTAGTCAGTTTATGGCTAATCCTGGAAGAACACATTGGGATGTTGTGAAAAGAGTATTCAGATATTTGAAGGGAACTTCAGAATATGCTTTGTGTTACCATGGGAACTTGGTTGAATCACAGAGGACTCTCAGCATTCGAGGTTATGTGGATTCTGATTGGGCAGGGGACATTGACAGCAGGAGATCCACCAGTGGATACATTTTCATGATGAATGGTGGTGCAGTGAGTTGGATGAGTAAGCAGCAGGCTGTAGTCGCTTTGTCCACTATAGAGGTTGAATACATGGCAGCTACACATGCTTGTAAAGAAGCAGTTTGGTTAAAACATTTATGTTCTAACATTGGTTTTGATGCAGGGAAAATAACTATTTTTTGTGACAGTCAGAGTGTAATTTGTTTGGCAAAGAATCCTACTTTCCATGCCAAGACGAAACATATAGATGTACAATATCATTTTGTACGAGATATGGTGGAGGATGGAAATGTATCATTAGAAAAAGTGGATACTCTAGAGAATGTTGCAGATGCATTGACGAAGCTAGTGAGCACAGACAAGTTCAGGTGGTGTGCCAATTTGATGGGCCTCAATGCCCATGAATGTCAATAGTTTTGTTGTGCTTTGGAGGTGCCTGTGTGATCTTCGTCAAGTGGAAGATTGTTGGAAATATGTGTCTCAATCTCATAGGCTGAAACCTCTGAAAGGGAAAATTCGGTGTGACTTTCATTCTGTTTGGCCGACTGGCAGTTTAGTAACCTTGTGGTTTGTACAGGTCGCCGAGACCTTGCTTCTGTCTTGCCAACTGGAGCTATTGCTGTGACTCATTGTGTTTGTTGTAACCCTTTGCCGAGTGGAGATCTCTAGCTGACAGGCCATTCTTATTGGATATCAAGAAGACTCTGGGCGACAAGCGGTGTCAGGGAGAGACTTGGACATTCGGTATGTCTCATACCAACAAGGAAAGTCTCGCCAATAGCTTTACACTTGGAGTCTTCGTGGTAACACAAAGGCTTTGGTGTGAAGTCTTGGCGACGGGTGTTGGTCTCACCGAATGCTGATCTCGGGGTGACTTGAACACTCGATAAGAACTCTTAGCGATGAAAGCTTGTCTTGGCAACAATGTTACACTCGAAGACATCGAGGAGACCCTTGGCCGAAAGGCTTGCTTCGATATGATGTTTAATCAATAGCAGTAAGTCTTGCCGACAATGCAACATGTGTTTGTTATCAAATGTCTTTGGCATAACCTCCTAGCGATAGCGGTAAGTCTTGCCGACAATTGGACACTTCGAAATAACTTGTGAACATCGGTGTGATGTCCTAGCGAGTAGTGATATTCTCACCGAAGGGAATACTGGTGTCTACGTGACTTGTGGACTTCGGTATGATCTCTTGCCGATGGTCAGGACTCTTGGCGATAATGACGATTTGGCTTTGTGGCATCGGGGAGACACAATTAGTGTCTCACCAACATGCGAATACATTGTGAACGCCTTTGACCAATTGGGAGACTATCCTACATGGTGAGTCTACGACCAATCAGAGAAGTCAAATGGGAACCGGTGGCAGTTGGATTGTTGTGACCGTTACTGAGAGGAAGTTCGACAGACCATGGGCATCATGGATATACTCTGTAGTTGCAGATGATGTTTGGTTGGATTGTTTGATGGTTGTATGAACAGTTGGATGAATAGCTCAATGAGTGATCAGTGAATTCAATTCTGAGAGTATTGTAACTTGAATATTTTGTAGCAAGGTTGATCATTGTGAATGTTGTTGTAAATTGACATCAGAGAGAGTGAAGCCCATACTTTGTATGTAATTTCATCACTATAATACAAAGGGGTTTTTCTTGGTGTGGTGGGTTTTTCTCCCGTAAGGGTTTTCCCACGTAAATCTGGTGTTCATCTATGTATGATTATTTATCTGTTTCTGTTATCTCTTTCAAGTGCATCTTAATTGGACTGTAATTGAAAATTTAAAAGTATCTCTGCATTCTTCCCTGAGGTTTTGATGTTTGGAGAGTTGTTTCCGCACTTAGCTTTCCTTACAAAGGTTCTTGTTGTGGTTGAGATATAGGATATTCTTTTTTTGGTTAAGGTGGAGAATCATCATGCATTGCTTGAGGAAAGTTTGGATTTTGGTTTTCTATGTTGTTATTTTCTTCTTTTACATGTAAAAAGTGAGCAATAGCATGACGTCTACGCCTACGCTCTCTAGCATTTCAGTTTCTTTTTGTTTGATTTTCAAGTGGCAATTGTGTAGGAGCGGGTTTATCAACCATAGATTTCTTTTCTTCCCTTAAGGGAGGAATGAAAGGAACCATGGGAGGTTGTTCAACCACTTTCTCTTTAGCTTTGTAAACTTGTTTTATTTTAGGAGGCACAATGGGACTTACTTGGTTATCTTGTGGTCTCTTATATGAAATAGGTGAAGGATTTGTCATGGTTTGGTCTTGGTTACTTGGAAGGGCTTTTGGTTGAATCATGGTTTCATCAAGGATAGGAGGCTCAATAATGGGTTGAGGCATATTACTAAGGGATAAATTTTCTATGTGTTTTTCCTTAAAATTTTGATAGGATTTGAAAAAGAAGTCCTCATGAGGCCTAATAGCTTCTATAGATTCGGGCCAAAATAAATCCAATGAGAAATTCCCATGCGAAGACACGGGATGAAAGCCACTATGGTGCATAGTAAAGATCCCATTACCAAATGGAAACTTTTAGCATTTATGTACTACCGACGAGATGAAATTCATGGAGCGAAGCCATGGATAGCCTAACTTCACATGAAATTGGTCTGATGACAAGATGATGGAAAATGAGACACTTAATTGTTTTGGTCCAAATTTTAAAGGAAGAGTTTTCAAACCTATCATAGGGAAAGTAAAACCATCATGTGTTTTGATCCATGCTTTCAATTTTTGTAAGTATATTGTTAAATCTCATGTATAAATAAGAATTCTTCGGTGATCACATTCTCTACACACACAAGATCAATTAATATCCCATTAGTAGGCTTGTCATTGATTCTTTCAGGTATGTAAAGAGGACCATCAAGTACATGTTTAAGTATGTCATTTTGTGAGAAATAAATGTCAAGGTGAATTTTGGTTAGGCCCTTGTGAGGTTGAAATTCAATGAGTCCAATCATATTGTCCATGTCTTTCGTGTTATCATCACTCGTGTCAACATTCATCACATCATTCTTTGTTTCCCTAGCTTTGACAAAGGAGATCTATTATGATTTGGCATAGGATTAGTAAAGATTTGCAAATTTTGGTTAAGAGGAGCTACAGACTTATTACCTTGATCATTAACACCACCAATTTGAATGTGATTAGAATCAATGAGGTCTTGCACAATATGTTTAAGATGCTTACAATGTTTTGTATCATGTCCTTTTTCAGTGGAAGTGGCAAAAGGAATTTTGTCTATAGTTTGGAGGTAAAGGTCTAGTAGGATTAGGAGCTCTAACGGGAGTAAGGAAATTAGGTTCTTGTTTAAGAGTTGCAACATGGTGCTATGAAGGGTATCAAGTAGAGGGGTAAATTGTCCATTTCTCTCTTCAAATGTGTATGGATTTGTCATCTTTATAGCAGCCACTTGAATGTCAACATGTTGAGTTTGTTGAGGGGGATTAAGTTGTAAAAATCCTTTATTCTATTTCTTGAATGGTTAATAGTTGGGTTGAGGTACATATTCAAATTTATCAAGATAGCTACAGGGAGTTTCCACTTCACGACAACTAACCAAATTTTGGTAATGTAGTATCAAAAAAATATCCCTTTTTCACACTTAATTTGGGAATAATTAATATTAAAATGAGCTTAACTATGGCTTGATTTAGTGTTATAATGTGTTTTACACATTCACATTAAGTTTAGGGCCCTTTTAAACTAAACGGACTAAATTGTGCCTTATTTAGGGTGTTGTAAGGTGTACCTTTACACTTTCACACTTATCTAGGGATTTATTAATTAATTGAGATTATTTTTCCTTAATTGGCCCCTATAATTCAAATCCAAGCCTAATTATATGCAAATTCTAAGGGATAAAACCCGACATTCATAAATGCAATTACACAACACTTAATTTTTGAAGGTGTGTGTCCTAGGTTGGTGACCTAGGACCCAATTTCCACATGATGAATGGGTCCTCACTAGGTCCTAGGACCCTGTTTTCACATGATATTTCACATTTCCCGAAGTGTGTCTTAGTTAAGTGTTTCTTAGTATTGTTTCTTATGTCCACCATTACCAATGGTGAAGGACAATGGAAACTAGTGAGGAAATCAGTTTCTCTCATGTAACTACCTTTGTGAACATATCTACAGGATTCTCACTTGTGTGAATTTTCTCCAACTTCAATTGTCCATCCTCTAAAATTGACCAAATGAAGTGGTATCTGAGTTGTATATGCTTAGTTTTTGAATGCAAAGCTGAATTCTTAGCAAGATGAATGGAACTTTGGTTATCAGTGTACAAAGGGCCATCTTCTTGTTGTTTCCCCAATTCCTCCAAATTACGTTGTAACTAAATCATCTCCTTGCTAGCTTATGTAGAAACAACATACTCAGCTTCAGTAGTTGAAAGTGCAACAACCTTTTGCAGCCTTGAAATCCAACTGACTACAATACCTCCTATAGTAAAAACATACCTTGTAGTACTCCTCCTGCTATCAATATCACTCACCATCTATCAGAGTCAATGTATCCTTTTAGAGAATAATTTGTTCCTCCAAAACATAGTTTCTTTGAAGTGGTACCTCTTAAATATCAGAGAATCCATTTTACTGCATTCCAATGTTCCATTCCCGAATTGCTCATATACCTTCTCACAACTCCCACTGCATGTGCAGTATCTGGCCTTGTGCATACCATTGCATACATCAAGCTACCAACTATTGATGCATTTGGTATCTTAGACATATTGTCTTTCTCCTCTTATGTCTTTGGACACATCTACTTAGTCAACTTAAAATGACTAGACAAAGGTGTACTAACTACTTTTTCATTCTGCATGTTAAACCTTTTCAACACCTCTACATACTCACTTTGAGACAAAAATAATTTTATGTTTGTCCTGTTCCATGTGATTCTCATACCAAGGATTTGTTTTGTTGCACTCAAATCCTTCATAGCAAATGAATTTTCTAATTTTTGCTTAAGTTCATTAGTATGCTACATGTAGACCCAGCAACAAGCATGTCATCAACACAAAGCAATAGGATAATATAGCTACCATTATCCAATTTCTTAAAATAAACACAATAATCAGAATGACATCTTTTGTAAACTTGTTCAGCCATAAAACTATCAAATTTCAAATATCATTGTTGAGGTGCTTGCTTCAGGTGATACAAACTCTTCTTTAACCTGCACATAAATTCCTCCTTACCCTTGACCTCATATCCCTGTGGTTGTTGCATGTATACTTCCTCTTCCAAATCCCCGTGGAGAAATGTTGTTTTCACATCTAGCTATTCAAGATGCAAGTCTTCCACAACCACAAGACTTAGAATAGTTCTAATAGAAGTCATCTTTACAACCAAAGAAAATATTTCATCAAAATCTATACATTTTTTCTGTACAAAACCTTTTACCATGAGTTTGGCCTTATATCTTTTCTTGCCTCCATCTTCTTCCTTCAACCTGTAAATCCATTTATTTGGAAATGCTCTTTTACCTGCAGACAATTGGACTAAGTCCCAAGTTTGATTAAGCAGCAAGGAATCCATTTCCTCTTTCATGGCTAGCTCCCACTGCTTTTTGGTATCTACCTGCATTGCTTCTTCATAACCTTCAGGGTCACTAAAAATAGTTAATAATATAGAATATAATAATGGAGAAAATATTTCTAGAGGTCTAGTTATCCTTATAGAATGTCTAACACTTTGCAAGAGTCTGTGGGATAACTTGTTGTTGTTGAGCATCAGGTACCAATAGAATTTTATTTTTTGGAATCTCATCCAACACCACATATTCCTTTTTGGCTTGTTCATGCTTCTTTTCCTGTAGCTGATCCTTATACATGACCTTCTCATTGAATATAACATCCTTGCTTTTAATGATTTTATGATTTTCATAATCCCAAAACCGATAACCAAATGCATCTACTCTATATCCAATGAAGGTACATTTTTTAGACTTAGCTTTAAGCTTGGTTTTATTTTCAATATCAACATGAACAAAAGCTTCACAACCAAAGGTTTTCATAAATGAATAGTTTATCTTTTTACCCATCCATGCCTCCTCTAGAATGCCACCATTCAAAGGATTTGAAGGTCCCCTGTTTATTAAATAAACAGCAGTATGTACAACATCTGCCCAAAACTATAAGGGTAGTCCAACATGCAATCTCATGCTCCTTGCATGCTCCAAAATGGTCCTATTCATCCTCTTAGACACACCATTTTTTTGTGGGGTTCCAGGAATAGTTTTCTACCTATGGATTCCATTGTATGAATAGTAATTTATGAATTCTCTGCTGCAATACTCGCCTCCATTATCATATCTAAGACACTTCAACTTTTTCTTGTCTTATTCTCAACCAAAGCTTTCCACCTTTTAAAAGTTTCAAATACTTTTGATTTTTGTTTTAGGAAATACATCCATGTTTTCCTAGTTGCATCATCAATAAAAGTAACATAATAGCAAGAGCCACCAAGAGAAGATACCTAAGTTGATCCCCATACATCTGAATGCATGAGCTCTAATTTCTCACTCTTCTTCTCTTTCCCAACTTTGAGAAATCAAACTCTTTTATGTTTTCCATAAACACAATTTTTGCAAAAATCCAAGTTAATCTCCTTCAGACTTGGTAGTAGCTTTCTAGAATGAAGGATCTTCATCCCTTTCTCACTCATGTGCCCAAGTTTATGGTGCCACAATTTTGTTTCTATCCCTATAGTAGGTGCTATAACTATCTCGGTCTAGCAGTTGTTTCTATAGCAACTAAGGTAGAATATGTATTGCTAGTACTTAAATACAATGTGCCTACTTTTTCACCTTTAGCTACTACTAATGCACCTTTAGTGATCTTCCAGACTTTGTTTGAAAAGGTATCTATGCAACTTTCACTACCCAGTTGTCCCACAAAAATTAAATTCCTTCTCAAATTTGGAACATGCCTTACCTCCTATAGCAACCATTCATTTACATTCTATAACTTGATTTTTATCTTTCCTTTTCCAACAATCTGACAGGGTTCATCATCACCCAAATATACCTATCCAAAATCACCTTGAACATAATCTACAAAATATTTCCTATGGGGTGTGGCATGAAATGAAGCCACTGAATCTATTACCCTAGAATCATTAGCATTATCTTTACACAAAATTAAAGCATCTTGCAATTTATTAATTGCAACATTAGCTTCCTTACTATCATCATGTTGTCTGTCTCCTTGTTTTCCCTTTTGAGACCAACAATCCTTCTTCAAGTGTCCTAGCTTTCCACAATGCCAGCAATCCATTCTTCCTCTATATTTAGATTTTCCTTTCTTCGACTTCCCTTGTGACTTCCCATGATTTGTTGAGCTTTTCCCTCTCTCCTTTGTTCTTCCTCTATTCTCTATAGTCAAAGCATTACCTGATGATGAAGTCTCACTTGTGCTTGTTCGTCACATTGCCTCGCTAAGGATAACACCAACAACATCATCAAATTTCAATGTATTTGAACCAAAGACATAGTTACTTACAACCATTACCAAGTTATTCCAACTTTCTTACAAAGAACATAAAATCAAGAGAACCCTCACCTCTTCATCAAAATTCACTTTTACAAAAGTTAACTGAATTGTAATCATATTAAACTCATTTAAATGATCTGGCATAGATCCACCTTCAATAATTTTTAGATTAAACAAATGCTTCATGAGAAATACCTTGTTTGAGGTTGAGGGTTTTTCATATAATTTAGCAAAAGCATCCATCAGACCCTTTGTTGTCTTTTCTTCTATTATATTGAACGCCACAGATGGTGCCAGGCACAACCGAATGGTTCCCAGTGCCTTCCTATTTATAATCTCCCATTCTTCATCGAACATCATAGCCTCTTTCTTTGCTTTTCCTTGTAATAGCCACCATAGATCCTTTTGATACAAATAATCTTCCATTTGTATCTTCCATAATTGATAATTTTGGCTGTTGAACTTCTCAACCTTGAATTTTCCTTCTTCCATTGCTCCCACTCAAGTCTAGAGGTTTCCTGCCAATCAATCAAAATACACATGGCTCTGATACCAGTTGTTAGGATTCAGGAAGATTGGAGCAATAAACATTAACAATTATATGCAGATTAAATAACCCAAAATAACAATGAAGAATAACACAAAAAGGATCAACACAAAAATTTAGCGTGGTTCACCCAATATGGGCTACATCCATAGAAACTCAACCACTCAATGATTTCATAATCCAATGAAAAACATATTACAATCTCACGAATCACACCCACCGCAACTTACATCCCAACTGCTTATAACAAGCTTTCTGGAATCTTTTAGAATTAGGATTTTACAAAGTTGTTTTTTATTTGATGTGTTAACGGGAAAACCTTGAGGATACGTTACAAGTGTATAGTATTTACATGATCAGTTGCCATATATCAACAAATCCTACTACACACATCCATGTACTTCAAAGAACAATAATAGATCCTCTATCTAGAGGAACCAAGTAAAACACAAAATTAGGAGAATAATATACTTGAGTTATTATTAGACCTAGATATTTCCAAAAATAGTAGTGTACCTAATGAGCCTATTGATAAATAACTTCACCTACCTTTAAACTTGTATAACTTAAAGATGGCTCATCTCTCCTAGTTCAAATAAGGTATGGATATCAACCTAAAACTAGAAGAGGATCCCAAGATCACACAACTAGCAACTTCTCTTGAACCTAAAATAAAAAAAGGCATTTACATCATACTTTGAGATTAACCTTACATATTCACATGGTATTATGTTGATATTCCAAGCTTGGATCCATCCTTATTCATTCACCACCTTGTGTTTTAACCTGATGCCAAAGCAATATGAAAAAAATCATGGAAAATTCAAAGGTTGCTCTCCTAGTTAAGAATTATTAAAACTTTTGGATGTAGGATTCATTTGACTTATTTATCTCAAAGGGGTCTCCAAAGTGGTTCCTATTAGTAGGAAGATAAAAGGTATTCATATATATGATAACTTTTAATAAATCAACAAGGTATTCCCTAAAACTAATTTCATATTTCCAAACATCAACATAATAGGCATGCGATGTTGCCCTTCGTGGATAGTTTCTATGTTTTAATTAAATCTATATTACACTTAAAGATCAACATAAGATAGAATTATTCACTCTATGGGGAACCTTTTGC
>VDFB02283882.1:0-11599 GCA_007258455.2 Sequoia sempervirens | reverse complement strand
GGATCAATGAAAAATAACAAAATAAGGGCAATAAAATCATTTTGATATGCTTGTAACAATTTTTAAATTTTTTTCTCAAGAATATTTTACAATAGAATGTGAATTATGATAACCAAATATTTTTGCAATGAGAACATGATGTAAAAAAATGACCTACAAATATGAAATGCAATATTTTTTCCTCAAATTTGCAACAAATCATGCAAAATGATAACTTTCTTGCACATGTAATAACACAATTTTATAGTTTCAAATCAAACATCTACAAGCATGAATAGAATGAAACTATAGAGACAAAAATATGTGCAAAACTTTCCTAAGACACCCCTAGTAGAACATGGACGCCCAAGGGTGTCTAAATCCCTGATAGAGGTTCTGAAAGTTTAAAATTTGATTGCGTACTATACTGTTTAAGAAGGTTGATTCCACTTGTAAATAGTTGTGTCAGTAAATAAATTTTCAGAAAATTCTTATCCCAATTTGATGCAAAATGCAAGTATGCTAGAATATTGATGATGTTTGAACACATTTTGATGCAAATTTTAGATTTGAGTTGTAATGTTTGAATGAATGTAAGATTCAAAGACTCAAAAATGATGAATTCAAATCCAAATTCTAACCCTAAACAATGCACTTTCTTTCAGTAATTGAACTAAATTCAAAATTCCTAAAAATATACAATTACTGATTCCAGAATAGGGATATGCAAGTACAATGAAACTGAGCAAACAAAGACAAAAAATTGTGAAAAGGTTTGCTCAAACACCTGTACAAGGACATGGTCACCCAATGGCAATTGATTCCTTGATTAGGGTTTTGAAAATTGAAAAATTGGGTGTCTAAGTTGCTATTTAAGGTTGCTTTTTCTGTTTGTAGATAGACTTTAACATTGACCATTTTTTTTAGAATTTCTTCAATTTAGAACAATGTAATTCAAATGCAAGTATGCAACAATAAATGACAAATTTGAATGCAATTTCTAGATTTAACCATGCAACAATTTACTAATTCTAGGATGCCAAATTCTAAAAATAATGATTTGATGCAAGCTTGAAGCAAAACAATGCAAATTTTCCCCCTTTTTAGGCTTAAAATGAAAGAAGCAACTAAATGCAATTAGTAATTTTAAACTTTAAAAACCTAATGAATGTAGATTGAATGTAAACTTGATCTAGAGATGAATCTAATGCAACCTATAATGTAATATGTGATGCAAAATTTATGATGCACAAATGAAACCCTAAATGAGAAATACAAAGCAAAATCTAGATCTAGGGTTTGAAAGACTTCCAATTTCAAAAAGTTTATAGTGTTAGGATGTTAGGCTCACCAAAATGAAACATAGAAAAAGGTGATCCTAGGTCCTAAACACAAAGAACTTAGGCTACAAGGGGTATTTTTCCAAGTTTCATTAAGATGCAAATCAACAAGGTGCATAGATTGACTTTCAACTTTGATGGTGAGCCAATGAAACCTAGATCTATATCTAATTGGGGGTTGGAATGAATTGGAAATATTTTGGAATGATTAACCTAGAGATCTTATATGACCTAATGTGAAACATGTAAGATCCTAACTACTGATGAACAAAAAAAATCAACTTTTTGCAGATCTGGAGAGTACAGAGGGCAATAAACCTACACAAAAAATTGGTCCTACCATGCCTACAATGAATGGGGCGCCCAATGATGACTGAGTTTTTGTAGGGGTGTCCTGAAGTGATTTTGGGGTCCTCTGGTGCTAGATCTGAGCTTTAGTTTTCTGTCTATAAATTTGTCAAAATGATGTCAGATAATTTTGTAAGTTTCTGTGGCTTGACAAGGTTGATAACAACAAATGCAATAATACACAATGGATCTTCAAACTCTCTTCAATCCTCTTCAAGCCTATAACTTGCACATTCAAAAAGAGGGAAAATACTATGCCATATAGGGGTTTTCCTTATTCAAACCTCGTGTAAGTGTTCCCACTTCCATAATGGCAATGTCAATGATAAACCAATAATGGAAAGGAAGGAAATGATGAAAAGACACAATGATGCAACTCACCACCCTTTAATGACTTCCTTGAAGGATTGAAATCATGCACATCACTTCAAGGATTTGGATCTTGCTTGAATTCTTGAATGCTTAGAGGCCTACAACAATGTTAGCCTTCACAAAACATGAACGTGAACACACATAGAGATTGGCATGATGTTGGATCTTGAATTGATACAACAAACTCTGATAATGTTGCTCTTGACTTGATCTTGAATGTTCTCAAAATTCACCTCTTGGTAGATAGATCTTAAATGCTACAATAACTAGGTATTTACAAGCATTTATTCAATTTCCCAAAAAAAAGACTTTGGAAGCCAACATTTGTAATTTGAATTCTAAAATTTAAATTTCCACCAAAAAAATATTTAAATTTAGGTCCTGGCTAAGAAAGGGGACTCAATCGCCCAGGGGCGACTGGGTCTTGGCCTAAATTTTGAGGAAACTCAAAGTCGGGGACAATATATGAGTTGTATGCATTTATTCACCGCTATAAATTTATATTGAAATGGCATAATTGGCTTCAAATACATAATTTTAGGCAATTATGGGGTCAATTAGGCTCCAATACCTTAGGGGTCATATATTACCGTGAAATTGTTAAGGCATGCAATTTTCACACTATAGATCTATAAGAGACTTTACATGTATTGAAAAAATCTTCATTGAAATAAAAGATTTGAAAGAACATGAAAATACTCATTAGGAAACACCAAGTAGTTGTTGGCAACTTATCAATCAGATATGCACCCTTGTCAAATTTGTAGAAATCAGACTATCTGTTGAAACATGGAAACTCTTTTCAGATGTGGGTGATCTGTGCGAAAAGAGAATCTCTAGAGTGAGTTGGTTCTCTGAATGATGAATATTATTCTAAGTAATTTCTAGGAATAGGGATAAAAGGATGATTGAAATTAAGACCTATAACTAATAGATTATTTTTAAGACTTGATAATGATTTAATGATGATTTTAATTTCTACCTCACAAACAACTTTTAGAAAAACACAATATCTCACAACCTCTCATGAACAATTAACACATAAATAATTTGCATAAAGACCTGATTTTAAATACAACATGCAACTTGTATTTTTGAACTTTCTGCATCAAGAATTATAGTCTTAGGACATAACAAGGACTCTGTGAACAAAAATCACAATATAGCATCAAACTGAAACCGCAAATAGACACAAAATTGAGAAGTAGGAATATTGTTTTTATTCAACTAAAGGAGTATGCCAAAATCTATCTGAACTGAGTACAAAATGAGTTTACAAGCTCCAAAATGTGTGAGAGAAAGAAACTAAAATTTGAACTAAGAAGAAGAAGAAAAACTAAGCTTTTTCAAGATATAATCTCTCTGAAACCCTAATCCGAGCTCACATAGAAAGCTCCAGGAAAAGGTACCAAACTGTCTCAAAAGTCTACATAAAAGTAGAAAAAACTCTCTTTTTCTATGTTCACACTAAAAAGCTCCTAAAAATAGGCTAAATCTACTTTTAAAGCAAATAAAGCACCTTATCCATCCAACAGAGAACTCAAATCCGACCCAAGGAAAAATATCAACCCCAATCTGCTAAAAATAGCAAAGAGATAAAAACAATCTACTTTATCTTTGCTTTACATAGTTGCAAATCTTCATAATCTCACAATTAGACCTATTTTTGCAATTAAAGATTTTTAAATCTTTTGCAAAAAACAACTACCACCTTATTTCTCCAATACAACAATTGATTTTTCTTTTTAAAAAAATCATAAAAATATATACAAAGCTCATCCCTCATCAATATCCTAATTGATTTCTTCAAAATCAATTGAAAATAAAAACCCTAAGTTTCATTTACAATTTAAATAATTTCTCTCAAAATCAATTGAAACTTAGAATATCTATCAATCTCCAATTTTCACTAAGGCATTATCTCAAAGCCTAAATTAGACCTAGACTCAAAGGTCTTAGAAGAACACCATGGACCATGGTCGACTTAGGCATATGTATTAATTGGCAAAGATTTTATTAAATAAATGTGATAAAGCCCAATTTGACTTAGGGAAAAACAAAACCCTAACGGACAAAACACAAGGAAAGCCCTATTTCGCATCATTTTGCAAGTGAAGACTTTTGGAAAGAAAGCTCTGCAGCTGCCAAGTATGGACTAGGGTTTCAGCTGGAAACCTCCATTCGAGCCTCCACAATGGTCGACTTCTACTCTGCAATTCATGGTAAGTTGACTCCTCAACGGCATAGTGGTTTTCCTCTTCATTTGAAAGACAAGAATGGCCATTAAGGGGCCGCAGCTTGTACATGATTTACCTCTTATTTCTCTTTACATTTTGTGGCTTTATTCTTCTTGGACGCCTTATGTTTATTCCCTACTCTCTCTCTTCTTATGAGGCGCCATGAGCGAGCTCGAACTCTGATCTGGAAGCTCTATGAGAGCTTGTCCACAGACTTCACTCCTCCACTGCGCACATGGTGAGCTATTGTTCATAGTATCTTCATGGCTTTATTTTCTGAGCCATTTTTGGTCTTGTGGTCACGGATGTAACACAGTCTCTGATGCATTTCTTACTTCCTTGTGCTTGCTTTTGTCACTAGTGTGGCCGCCATAAGAACATTTGAGTTTTGAATATGAAAGCTCCTGTGAACTCAACTGAGGGTCATGTATTCTTCTTCAGGCAACAATGGTAAGCCTTCATTTATGTTGCTTTTATTTCTTTCAAAGCTTACAAGCTTGAAAATATAACAGGCCACAGCTTCTTAATGCTAACTGGACATTTGGAAACTCTATAGCTTGACCCACTAAAGGATTTCAATACCTTTGTATTCTGAAACACAAAACCTGATGTGGGTATTCATTGTCCTGAAGAAATCATATTTACTCTTGTGATTTCCCTCCTCTGGAGCTTGACCACCATGATTTTTTACGTTCTTTTTTGAATTATGTGGTTTTTATGAAAACCCTCACATGGGTATTACTGAAAAATGTAGAATGTTCCTTTAAATTCAAAACCCCAAAATGGGTATTTCGAAAAATGAACAAAAACTGTTTATTTGATATTCATGTAAAATCTAGGCTCGACCCAACATGTTTTTCTGTTTTTTCAATTCTCACCATATGGGTTCACTGTGATATGAAGAAATTTGAGTATAACAAAACCCCACGTGGGTTTGTTGAAACTTGAAAGGAAATTCACCTATTCCTGAATATTTTTTGTTAAAAGTCCAACATGGGTACCCGTGATATGAAGAAATCTGTATATTTTGACTGAAGCCCTCATATGGGTAAACTGAAAACAATGAGGCATCTGCACTTTTAAATTTCTACACTTTATGCATTTTTGTACTTTCTTATCTCCATTACATGTTAAATGTTACTCTAAGGAAGATAACATTAATGAGGTAAAGCTCATATGAGTATGTTTATTTCTCTGTCTTCATGGCACCGCGTGGTTTTATAAGCCTTGCACTGTGTAAAATATATTTTCCTTATATTCTAACATTGATGCCATTGAAGAAACCACTAACTTGGCTTTGTAACTCCTGCTCTGCATATGACATTCCCTTATGATTTGAAAGGGGAAATTTATAGTTTCAAATAACAAAACAACATAACACTTCAAATTCCTGCTGTATTTCCCCTAGGACAGCAAGCTAAACCTTCAGGAAATGCAAAACATATGAAACCTTCATGGGTATTGTTGCTTCCAGAACTTAGTGCATGGGGAACATTCTTTCCTCCAGTACACAGAAAATTGTTTTATTGGAAACTGTAGAATGCTTATCCACTTCTACCATGCTTACCTGTCCTAATTTCTTTTACATTTCGTGTGATTCTTCGCTTTACTTATGTTGCTTCAGTCAGAAACCAAAAGATGAATGCATGTACTTTCCATGCTTTGATAAGATGATATCATTGTTTCTCTCCTTGGCACTCTTCATGCATTATTATGTTCCATGCACTTGCTCTCTTCTAAAATGAAAATCTGTAACACTTCTCTTCGTTGAGGCATTATGTATGCATGTTCACTATCACTGTCATGAGCATGAACACTGTTGATCTTTGCATGATATTATGAACATGATGAATGGCAGAAAAATAAACCATACAACAGTGTTTGAGATGAATGTACTTGAATTAATCAAGTTTATTTAAATTAATCATTCATTTGTAGCTTTCAAAACATTTTTATTCTACTATGAATGAACAATCGCTTGATGATTGATGAATGAATTCCCTTTAACTCTTCCAATTGTATATTTGTTGAAAAAATGAGGTTTTTTTCAGCGAATACTCAGAAACTTTAATATTGCTGATCTAAGTAAGTCTTTTCTCCTCATATATATATTCTTTGTGGGTGATTTACATTCCTTTGATTAATTCTATTCTTACTTTATCAGGAGAATGAAGAGAGAAGTTGATAGAAGAACTGACAGATATTAGGAAAGATCACACAAGATATACCATGGAGAAAGCCTTTAGGGAAAAACTCCACCAAGAATTATTCTATTATTCAATTTAAATTGCAATAGCTCCAATTCTGCTTGAGTATTTCTTCGCTCTTTACCAATCTTCTTCACAACTTGCAATAAAACTCTACAATCCCCTATTCAACTTGCTTGAGATATATAGGCTTTAATCAATTTTGTAAACTCAACATGAGTTACAATTACAATGCACAAGACCTATCCCTAAAAGGTACGCCATATCTCATGCAAATAGAGTTATCTTGTGAATAACAATGCTAAAACATGTGCTTCATCCATTTGGGCATCCCAAACTAAAGCTACAACTCATCCTTCACTTTGGTGATAAATCCAAAGCTCTTCCTCAAAGTTGGCGCCTTTAAGTAATCCTACTTAACTGAGCCTTCAAAAATATCTTATCATGCATGAGAGGTAAATCCAAGAAAGCATCTTGGGCACCCAAGTTGTCTCCAAGTGATTTCTAGTTAACTGGAACATTTACTCAACACCATTCATGCAAGAATGGTCATCCCCTGTTAACTGGAGGTAGTCCTTGTTATCTATCATACAACTCACGCATATTATGCATTCAAGCACCAACTAACTACATGAACCTCAAATAACCAACATGCATGCACTTACGCAAATCAAGATAATCAACCATAACTGAATCAATCAACTTCAAACATGCAAAACATCAAATCCTAACTCCTAGATCTTTACATGCATTCAAAAGTGTTAACTATTACTCTATATAGTTAACTGAACACAAGGTGAGTTTCACCTTACCATGTGTGCACCCACATGCTCCTATTATTTAGAAATAACTACAAATGTCAATTTCATGATTTATTTCATCCAAATAATTAATCTCACCCTAATCTTAGTGTTGTTGAACACATTCCAAGAATCTAGGAGATACATGAAATAATTAATGCTTAGGATTTGCAATTAAATGGCATCCTATTTCCAACAAATATTTCCCTTTTGATAAACATGATGATTGCACTTCCTTTCTCACCCCAATTTTGTAATGAATATGTATACGCTTCCAGCTCTACCCTTGTGGGAGCCCATTTTTCTCCACATGCTTGGTCTTCAAATGATAATCAGCTTCATGATTTTCCCTATACCTGTACAAAGAAACAAACGATGTTAGCATAAAACAATATATGATGATGTTGATGTCTCTCTTTCAGCTCATGTTTCTGCACTTTTCTTGATTATTTTAGTGTATGATTAGTAGCATACTACATTATCGTTGATGGTTCATGTAGGTATATTCATAGTCGGAGCTCTAACATCCCTCTTTTCCTTCCTACAGGTCAATGGAGCTCAAAGAAGACAAATGGTGCACCACTTCTGCGTCGGCCATCAACCAACAGGAAATGATGATTATGTCTATACTTATGTGACTTTTCCTTTTATGCATCTTCCATAGTGTAGTGTGATGCTTATGATGCACTGTAACAGTTACATCCATGGCTTGTGTGGATATTTAATTTCAATCTTCTGATTTTCATTTTGAAAAGAAAAATGCATCTCAATGCAAATTTGTACTATCATTTGAATTCTCGCAATCAAATGAAATTCTGTAAATATGAATTACATTATGAAATAAATGAAAGAATTTCGTTGCTTTATCGTTGTATGTTGAATTCTATATTCCATTTGATTCTGAAACATAGAATAGAAACTTTTGAAATTTTGTTTCCTCATTTCAATGCACAACTCGCCACTTATGAAATGATAAACCGTGATATAATCAACACTTAGCATATGCAAAAATAACTATATTTTCCACTTTTAAATATAATGATTTAGTTAGCCCACCAATTGAGCCGAAATAAAAAATTGGTAACAACAACATCCACCTCCTCTTAAGCACACACACTAAATGTATTTGTAACTATGTTTAATGTTAGACCCAAGGATTTCCTATTCCCTTTGGGTTCTATTGCAGTCACCTCAAAAGGTTGAACTATACAAGATGTTGAGACATATCTGGAAGTTTAGAGGAAGGGTGACTAGTAGCTATGCAAATCTAGCCATTATAAAACCTAATTAATTAAGTGCTCTCATTGAGTATGATTTTATTAGAAAGAACAACCCCTTAATTTGATATGTTCATAAGATGTAAACTAATCCTAGTAACAATGTCATTCACATGCACAGGATGTGAAATAACCCTATAATAACATCCTTCCAAGTAAGGTTACAAATGTTTCACTTTAGATTCAAATTATCTATTAGCATTTGTTATGTTTGTTTCAATATTCATTGTATGTTGTAGCAATGGATTTCTCTTGTTGAATGACCTCTTGGTATATGAGATCAACATCTTTCATGACAAGTGAAAAATAATGTATTGAATACTTTCCATCCTCTAATTTCAATGCCCATTTCTTATGCTTTGTCCTACTATGATCACTTACAACCTTCATCTTACCCTATAAAAATAAACAAAAGCCCCCAAAATAGTTTTAAAATGAAAGGTTAAACTATTTCATGTGCAAATGATTAAAAAACAACAAATACATTTTCTTATTTGAAATGTACAATAAACAAATTACAATAATAACATTTTAGTCTTGTTGGACAAAGAATTTGTGATGATCTTGTTGCACAGATGGTTGCCATTGCACAAAAAGATTGACCTGTTAATGCCCGATACAACCACCAGAGTTAATGAATCCACAAGAGGCAGTTAAGCCATGTCACGAACCCGAGCGGTGCGTTGCACAACACAAGGAGACCAAGGGCGCACACTTTGCAACAATTCCCCCAAGACCCAGGATCTGATACCAATTGTTGCATAGATGATTGCAGTTGCACCAAAAGATTGACTTATTAATGTTCGATACAACTGCTAAAATTAATGAATCCATGAGAGGCGGTTAAGCCATGCCACAAACCTGAACGCTGTGCTGTATAACACAAAGAGACCAAGGACACACACCTTGTAGCAGATCTTTTGTGATTTGTTAGCCTTCACATTGTAATTTATAAGATTGATCCTTGTGCCCACGATAATTTTTATATTAATTTTACTAATAATAATTCAATAAGATCTACTCTATTCATGAGAGGGATATCCAGCAACAAAACCATCTTAGCACTATAAGCAAAATTTGTATAACCGTCATATGGTACAATGTCCTCCCACTGGTTATATGGCTGGTTAAAAGCATCTTCTTAAGCGCCATTGTCTTTGTTCTCGTGTCTTTTTTTTTTAACCTTGGTCGATTTTCTAGTTAGCATTCATGATGGATTAGTTCACGAAGGCCTAAATATGGCTGAAGAGATTTGCCTTCAGCGCGTGCCTTTGTTGTTCTATTTCACTGTTGATTTGTTATTAATTTCTACCATTCTTTAAGTTGATAATTTCCTTCTTCTGGGTGACCGATTACTGATATCTGTAGATTGACAGGCTGAACCGATTGGTAAGGAGCTCATCTATAGATACACAAAAAGGTCCATATCATTAACGCAAGGCACATCCATCTCACAATCTTTTACAAAGGATGATACGTATTTTCTTTGGGCTGGTGGTGCAACAAGTTCGTGTCAGGAGATCCTATTTAGCTATGGGATCCATGGATGTAAGACAACGTTTCATTGGCTTCTATAGACCTATATACTAAATCATCCACACTTTGATGATCTATTGACATGCCAGAGATGTTGATCTTGGGGACAAGTTGATTTAAAGCATTGGTGATTATCGAAGTTTAGAGTAAAGATAGAAGACATTAAGAGGTATGATCATGTAGATGTGATGAGGGCTAGCCAACTTTTGTGGACTGAAGGATCATACAATCTCACACCTTAGGCATCTATAATATGCTAACAGTGCATATTTTGTGGCCATATGAATCTTTGCCATATATTGTGGGTGATCCTTAGTGGGTTAAGAAAGTATATGGTTGGTAGTATATGAAGTTTTCACATGGCATGATCCAGAGTAAACTACATTGAACGTTTGTATTCAGGTGGATTAAATTATCCAACACTACTCTATTTTATATGATGTTTTATCAAAATGTAATAAACATAGTTTTGAGATGATCTTGATCAATCCATATTTCATTCTTATGTTGTTGAATCCTAAAAAACACCATATAATTTGATACACTATGAAACAATACTTAGATGTAAATTTTAACACTCTATCGATCAACCACAACCATTGACTTCAATGGTAAATGCATTTGAGCCATCAAGTCTATGCAAGGTTAGGACATGTTAAGCAAAGTTTAACTTATTGAACAATGGAATCTCGCAATTGTAGCATAAAGACATGGTATGATTCTATTCATTGTGGTAGATTGATCATTAAGGGGGACATGCATCTTGGGTATTCATCAATTTACTGAAGACATTTATTTTAGAATGAAAGCATCTCTATTGTTGATCTTGCTTGGTGTTTAAATAGTTAAATTAACAAATCAAAGTAGTGAATACACAATTGAAGAGCATTTTGTAGTTTGTGGCTGCTTCATATTGGTTGAAGGATGAAAAATGAAACTTTTACAAGGGTTTACCTTTGAAGGAGTGAATGAAGTTCTACCACATAGAGTATAGTTGCAACTAATAGTGAGCCCATTTTATCGACTCAACAATATTCCTTGGCAAGTTTGGAAACCTATTGAAGGTAATGTAGATTGTCTTTGATTGAGGGAAAATAGGTGTTGAAGGGGCCCCAAAATCCTTTACACAATGAAATTACAACCAAGTTGCAATGAACCAAAACCAAGGGACCTCAAGTCCACAAACTATAGAACAATTGAAACAACATGTAGCTAAACAATGCTTGACTTTTTCCTATTAATCCACAACCTTAACCCTGGGATGGGAGTTTGAAACCAATTTAGGAAGACATCTCTTCCTTCTTTGGACAATCATCCAAAAAATGTCTTGATTGAGATCAACTAAATGGGGAGAAGGAACATCGTCCTCCCCCACCACCACCTACAGAGAAACCACATGTGACGAGGACAAAGAAATATCCAATGGAGTAGAGAGCTCCATCAACTATGCAACATCACAAGACCTCCTAGAGTCCCCTGACAGGGTCACTAGAATCAAAGAAG
>VDFB02283881.1:0-65445 GCA_007258455.2 Sequoia sempervirens | reverse complement strand
CATCTCATACTATCTGCTCATATAAAACTACTTCCTTAGCTTGTCTCTTTTACTCACCCTATTCTCCCTACCTAACTCTCTCTCCTCATCTACTTCTCCCTATTGTCTCCACTCACAATCCACTCTCAAATTTTATCTCACAATACATGCCATAGGTACTATTAGTTTCACTCTCCTCATCCCCTTTGACCACTTATCATAGCCCTCCACCACCACTGCATCCTCCACCTCCTCTTATAGCACCCATGTAGTACTTTACGACTCCTCTATCTCTTTTCAACCACCTCTCAATCCACCTTCCTACCCAATCAACTCATCTATTTATATAAATGAGAAAATATATGGTGATCTCTTAGGATGCTCTATTAGATCTCAAACTACTATAAAACCCTATATGTTCAATACTACTCAATTATTTACTCACATTGACCTACTATATAAAACTTTATCTACATTATCCCTAGATGTGCCACCTCATCATCTCATGCCTCCATACTTTTTTATACCTTCCACACAATATCTCACCAATTCAAATCATCCACAACACACTAATAGTGCCCCAACTTTCCCATGTTTCTCACTCTAAACCCTTCTCCTCTACCCCATCTATATTTATATGGTTATTGTGGTTACCTCTACTATCACATCCCCTCTCATCACCATACTACTATGTGCTCTCATGCCCACACCTATAATAATGAGAATGGTGTAACACTTTTCCCTACCCATACAAATATATATATATATCCCTATAAAACTATATGTCAACACACAAGGGACCCATTCAAACACCCTTCCATCCTCCAACATAGTTGCTACATGAAATGTAGAAAATTGCCGCTCTATGTTTTGGGAGATAGAACCACCAATTTCCTTCAATTTTCATTTAAGGAAACCTTAGATATCTCAATCTAGGGATGGAAATGAGGGAAAGAGATCTGTAATAAGGTGTCCTATGGGTGTGATTAAAGACTAAAAGGGGGGGTTCACCACCAAGCAAGGGCTTGGAAGAAAGAAATGCAATGATATGTAAACCTAACTATGCAACCTAAGGTATGAAACTGAAAATCAAAAGAATGAACTGAGAAAGGATAGAGGGGCACTAGGAAAACTAAAGAAGCTCGGAACAAGGTCTGCACTCCCAAAAATATGACTTTTAATGCGCACTGGGACTCATACACCAGTAGGGGCGATTTAGTCCCAATTTAGGGTTTCGAGTTGGAACCAGAATCTGGAACTACTAAACCAAGATCCACAGAAAATGCTTGAAATTTGGTATACTGGGACTCATACGCCACAAGTGGCGATTTAGTCTCAGTATTAGGGTTGATTTTAAACTCTGATATCCTCTATTGTTCTCTTGTAGCTTCTCTCATGTCCAATATCTGAGTCTAAAACACTAAATTGCAACCTGTAGGTGACTTTCCGTGATCTTGCAATGTAGATGACAACTTTGACAACTTGACAACTTTTCTCCAATATTCCTCTTTAATGGATCTTCAACCTAGATCTACAAATCACACATCAAAGAGAGGGAAAAATGTTTTTTTGTTAGTGGATAGGTATTTGCCTTGGTCAAACCCCGTTTTGGTAATCAAAACTTTGAATGAATAGAAATAGAATGAAGGAATGATGAATGAACAAATAAGTTATGTTCCAACTCACAAAACCCTTGGAATAAAGGTTGTAATATTGTATGTAATGGCTAGCATGAATGTAGATCTTGACTCTTGATTGAATGTTATGGATCTTGACTTGAATGCTTGCTTGAATCATAAGAACCTACATCACAAATGTTAGCTCAAAAACAAACATGATGCATGATGACTTTGACATGATGCTTGATTCTTGAATAATGCTCCAAAATTCTTGATAATCACTCTTGAATGCTCTTGAATGCTAGAATGCTTGAATGCCTAGGTCACACTTGTTCATGAAAATTTGCTAGAGTACAAGTGAAGACTTGAAATTGCTAGGATAAAATATATGAAATAACCTTGTATTTATACTTTTTTATGCCAAATTTCCTAAAATTACAACACTACAAGCCAACATCAAATCTAGGAGAATAAAATCCCATCAAGAATTGAATTCAAAATTAGGTCCAAGTTGAGTGGGACTCATACGCCAGTTGGGGCGTATGAGTCCCAATAGGCTAAGCTCGGGACAAAAATTTCAAGAGACATTTAGTTTTATGCCAAATTTAGCTTTAGGCCCTGAAACTTAGGTGGGACCCATACGCCCAAGGTGGCGTATGAGTCCCAAATCACTAAATTTGGGCCATACAAACCAAAATCATTAAATTATGAGTGGTCATGTGATATGTGTCAGGATTATCCTCGGAAAGATGCATTAAATAAGGCTTGCACTAGTACAAAAACAACAATAAATGACTAAAAAACTACTAAAAATTGGTCATGTGACTATTAGTAGTTTATTGTCAGTCATTTATAACATGACCAAATTTATGACTAAACCATTTTTAGTCATTTATTGGTTGTTTTGATTAATCAATTTGGTAGTATATTTAGTCATTGATTTAGTCATTGATTATTGTTAACTGGTCATTTATTTAGTCATGGAAGTCATTTATTTAGTTATGGTAATTATTTATTTATTCATGGTAGTCATTTATTTAGTCATGGTAGTCATTTAATTAGTCATTGTAGTCATTTATTTAGTCATGGTAGTCATTTATTTTAGTCATGGTAGTCATTTATTTAGTCATTGTAGTCATTTATTTTTGTCATGGTAGTCATTTATTTAGTCATTTATTTTAGTGAATCAGTGATTCAAGTTATAAATCAAATCCAACTTAATTAATCCTCACAAATTTATGCATATAAACTTTAAGTATCATAGATATTCAAATGTTGAGAGAAGCACCAAGAAATGAAGACTAAAATGCTTGAACAAATATGATTGATCACAAATAGATCACAAATCAAAGGAGCCACAACACAATATCTATGAGTTTGAAAATTTACTTCATTAAGCCTCATTGGAAAATCAAAACATCAATGGTTACAACTCACTGACAAGTCATTGTCTCACTGACTGTTTCACAATGAATTTCTTTTCTTGAAAGTTTCATTTGGATTTGAGACTCAAAAACCAAATGAAACTCAAGAATGTTTACAACAGTTATACTTTACAAATTGAGGCTTCTTTTTTCCATATATTCATACACTAGAAGTCTTTCTGGGCCTTGAGAAAAACACAAATCATCAAAAAATGGATCCTTTATATATGTAAATTTGTCAATCACAAAAGAAAGGGTCATTTCTATATTTCATATTTAAAAAATGAATCTAGGTGTGGCTTTACTTATGGACTTAGGCGCTCAAATTTGGCAAAATCTTTGCCTCTGCTTCTTTCTCCAAACTCTTCCTCCCTAGTATTGACCTTTCACTTCTCCAATTTGGTGGGCTGCAGCCTAAAAATAAGATTTCAACAAGGGTTTTTATTATGAGAGCCAAGCCTTAATGGGAAGCCGAGAAGGCTTCCTCAACCTTACATAAAGCAAACAAAAATCTTCTTTGTATCATAGTAGCATTGATCTACAAACCCTAAATATAAGAGAAAAGATAGATTTTAATGGCACTTAGCTTAAGTACAAAGTAGTAATCCAATATGAAAAATACATTTAGGTTTTTACATTATGGCATCCTTTACCAATTTCAAGCATTGCCTTCATGATTTCTTTGTGTAGAACATGTTGCCATCATGCGTGGATTTTGTAAAACCCACCAGCTTGAAACTATGCCTCCACAATCATTGCTTTTAAGTTTTGCACATCTCCCTTGGCAAGCTTAGTGCACCTTTCATTCAATCTCAGGAATGTTTGCTTCGAGTTAATTTATTGTGCGAACATGTTGGTTAATTTAGCTTGTATTGCCTAAAATAGTGGGAGTGGGTATGAGCTTCCCTTGGTAGATCTGGCTTTGCTACACTTTAAACAAGGGCATTTCAAACTCTTCCTCTCTGGTATTCACCTTTCAAATCTCCAATGTGGCGAGTTGCACCCTGAAAATAAGGTTTTGACAAGGGTTTTAGAATATATTTATTAAAATGAAATTACTTTTGAAAGCCCACAAAAAAATTGCAATTTCAACATGCAAATCCTATCGCCGCCACTGCAGAAATAAAATAATGAGCATGTATTTAGGTTTTTTCTGCAGAAATAAAATAATGAGCACATTTAGGTTTTTTGTCGCTTTCTCCGTTGCTATTGGTTTCGGCTCCTTCAAACTCTTCCTTGTTGGTATTCACCTTTCACTTCTCCAATTTGGCAAGTCATGGCCTACAAATAAGGTTTTGATGATGGTTATAGAGTATGTTTATTAAAATGAAAATGATGGCCAAGATCCTAATAATGAGCACATTCAGGTTTTAGCATTACCACTTCCTTTACCCCAAGCAAACTGCCTCCATTCCATTACATAGTTGTTGTCTCCATTCCATTTCCCATGTCGGCTTCCACAAAAAGATTGCTCTTTAGGGTTTTAGTGGGCGACATACAAGTCAATATAATATTTTATTGTAACTTTACTCGTGAATTAAATTCATCCCGCTAAAAGATTTCAAAATGGATTTCAATCTCCCACTTATTATTAAATGTAATATAATATTATATTATATTTATATTATAATATTATATTATATAATATATATTATATTTTTTATTTTTCCTCTTCACAGGAGGGTGGAAAAATTAAACCCTGCATACCCACGCACCCACTTCCTGCTCCTCTGCAGTAATGCAAGAACATTAATATTTTTTATCACTTTGCCCGCTTACGCTTTATCTCCTTCACACACATGTTGGTGAGCGGTGCAATGAAATTTTTAATGAATTTACTTCATATTGTTAGACCCACCATTTTGTTCTTCAAATAAAACTTGCATTTTGTAAGGTGATTTTTAAATCATCTAAAAATTATTTAAATAAACTTTAAATTATTCTTCATATGATTGCCTTATGTCCATGTGCTAGGTAAAACCAAGAATCAAACCATGATAATAACTTCATTCTTTCATCAAATCCAAATCCAAATTATTTGAAATATAATAATATAATATTATATAATATTATTATATAATATTATAATATATATTATATATTATATAATAATAATATAATATCATATAATAATATATATTATATTATATAACATCATATTATATTATATTTAATATCATATTATATTATATTTAATATCATATTATATTATATTTAATATCATATTATATTATAATGTATAATATATTGTATTGTAATATAATATATTATAATACAACCCACCCACTCCCTTAATTCGAAATATTTTTTTAATTATCCACTTTAATATCATATTGTCTAATTTTTATTTGTGTGACTAATTATTTAGTTGTGTTTTTTACCTGTTGATTAAATTAGTCATTTATTTAGTCATTTGTAGTTGTGTTGCAAAAAATGAGTAGAATTTAGTCATCTTTACTTGTGACTAAAAGTTTTAGTCACATAGTCATTTATTTGCCAAATTCTACTAGTGTTGTGGATGCAAAATAAGACCAAATAAGGCATAAAGAAGCCCAATTTTAGCAGGGAGGGCCCAAACAAGTGTGAAAATGTAAAGGGATACATTTTTCTACACTACACTACATAATCCACTAGCCTCATCTAGAAGAATCTCCCTATCTTGGATGATATAAATATACTATTGGCAAGACTCCATAATAAAAAGAATAGCTCATCTACTAGCCCCTAGTTAGATATGCATCAAAGTGTAATCCCATCCCTCATATTGGTTTTTCCTCCATTCTATCACCCACTCAATAATGCCTTCAATATTGTCTACTCACTAGGATATCATATCCCTTTCCAAGTTATTTCAAGATGTGCCACACATCCTCTAAGTGTTGATCTCAAAGTGTCACCATTCCACTAGAACTATAAGCATGACCCTATTTATGTACACCTCTAACTTCATGGCTAGATCATATAACCCAATCACTTCTAAAAACTCCCTCCCCACCTAATCAAACCATTATAATAGTTATGGCACTACCGAGAACTTCTCCCATGCCACTAACACAAGAATATATTCCCACACCAAACTTAATCCTCATCAAATTCTATTTTCTTACTCTTATTCCATTCTCCCCTTTATGTCAATTCCACCCCTAGTGCTAATATCCCCATATCTTTTCCTTCAACCCCCTTTTCCTACATGAGCACTACACTTACATATATTTATGCCCATACCTTTTCACAATTACCACACACATAGGGATCCTACATAAGCATATCCCCTACCCTTATGTAAGTGCCACCCCCATGTGGCGCCTACATAGGCATAACCCCTGTCCTTGCACAAGTGACATGCCTATATGGTGCCTATGTAAGCATATTCATTGGCCCTGCATAAGTGTTATGATTATGTGGTGCCTAAAAAAGAATATTCCCTTACCCCTTCATAGGTACCATGCATTCATGACACATGTGTAAGCATATCCCTTGTCCCCTACCCCTATTCAAGTGTCATACCTTCATGGCACCTATACAAGCATATTCCCTTGTTTATGCACATACACCACACCATTGTGGAACCTATACCTAATTTTGTGCCTCTTGTTGTACCCCTTTCCTAACACAAAAATTTAAATTCTACTCCCCCCACTTGCACAAGTTCCCACAACTTATGCAAGGTATTTCTACCTTCCCAACCTAACCTATCCAACAACTTTAAAATATTTAAACAAAAATAATATAAACATGGTTGGGGAAAAATTTCTACCACTACTCTTGTTGCAAGTCATAAATATTGTCATGTGCCCTCACTCTAATGATTTTCTTGAATCACCTCCATGTTCTCCAGTCTCTCTATAGTTCCTTTTCTCTCAATTGGAAAAGTAAAAATGATTTTCCCCCCTTTCTTCTTTTATACCCCTTTCCCACCAAAAACCTAATATTTCCCTCCTTTTTTCACCTTTTTTCTACCTTTTCACCCTCCCAAGCTTTCGTATTCCTTTCAAGAACTCCCCTTAAACCCCATTTATCCCAATATATCTCTCTTTAGGGGCCATCACCACACTCTTTCTCATCACCATTCTTCCATGTGGCTTGGCTAACCTAGTTCCAAATTTTTAATTTATGTAAAAGAAATACTTTTTCTTTGAAATGATACCATATCTTTGTAACAACCTCAAAAAAATGCAAACATACAATTTCTTAAGCATAAAAAAATAACATCCCAATGCTTCAAAATGGTACAAGATAAAATTCAATCAACTTCCATTAACTTCCATAATATAATATTAGACGGACATGCAAAACATGCAAGTAATATCCATTAAGAACCGACACAATATATAACTCCCACTCAAGTAATACATAAAGGAAGTACATCTCAAGTATATTGTAATAATATAAAATTATCACAAGTATATGATTAGTACTCAACAATGAAGATAATATCATTTCATAACCAAAATATACAAGGGGTCAAACCTACAACTCTCATCTAGGATAAGAATACAATAGATCATGAGACCAACCGTACATATACAAGTGGTCTAAAAATAAAGTAAACGTTAAATAGTATCCAAACAAGTCCAAGCTCAACTTTACAAGCTAATCCTTCTAGATCTCATGCTCATGTTGTTGATATAGGAAGGGTTTGAACCCACCATGAGAATGTCCCTTTTCTCCCCATCCATCAATCAAAGTGAAGAAGCACCATCCATAATCCAAATGTTTGGTGCAATATAATAGTAATGTTTATCTTTCTTAGCTCATTCCTTTGGTAACATACATCATACACATGAAACCATAGATCCAAAAAATCCAAAATACTTGGAATATATTTCACAATACATATTCTTAATAAAAAGAACATGTCAAATAATCATTTCAAGATATTTGATATTTTATAATACATCATTTTTAGCATCTAATACACATATGAATGCAAGGACATGAAAAAGCTAAAATATTATCATCAACAAAAACCACAAGTGGTTTTAGCCTTATAAGTTTTGACTTAGCATAACACATCCAAAACCATAAACAACATCCACACAATTTTCTACGCTCTTATCATACTATGAAATATCTCTATGCAACCCATAAACCACAATAACAAGCTCCCTATGTCAAACCTATCAATGAAGAACATACATATCCAACAACTCCCATTGCATGGGTAATGTCAAATCTGAAAATGATCAATGCATATCAAGTCTACCAATCAACACTATACCAAGGTGTGGAAAATGATCAAAACATGAAGTACCAAGAACAATCACAATGATCCACACATGCAACACAAATAGCCACATACACTCTCACAATATGTCACCACAATCCTTCCAAATCATATGAACATGAACCTCTAGGAAGGAACCATAGAATGAAGTGAGAAAACCTATAAACCATAACATGTCCTTCTACCAACACCTCAAAGTGTTACGTTGTGTCATGTATGATCTACTTACAAGCCCAGATGAAAAGCCTTAACAACACCCAAACGTTTAATCTCTTAGATCAAATAAACAATATGAATAATGTATAATGCCAACATGGATGTAAGCCTCTTTAACCAAGGAATATCAAACTCAAGGTATCCATTCCCAAAACTAGGAAATTAACCCAATAACATCTCCTAAAACTCCTCATCAATGGATGATGACATAAAATCATATGCACAAGAAGATAATCATGCTAAACATCCCTCGAAATAAATCCTCCAAAACCAACTATCCATAGCTCAAGGTCCATACCTATGAAAGATAAAGTAATAAAAACTCGTATTAAACAATCCTCAAACAAGTCTCCTGAAACCAATCACCATGGCTTACGACTCATTCCCATGAGAAAATAAAGCATGAAACATAAAATGTCTAAAAATAGGATGGGCAATACTTATTAGAAGATAAAATTTTGAGTAGACCAAGGGTGGGGAATGAGAGTGCTCCTCCAATATAACTGTTACCTATTTTTCACTACGAGCTCAAACAGGTAGAGCTAAATCAAATTCATCATTGATAGGTACAAAAAATTTCAAGTTTTGTTGCTTAAGTGTTCATTGTTCATCATAAAGATCAGATTACATCTGAATTACAGTTTTATTGTGCAAGTATTTGAAATAAAAAATTGAAAATTTTCATAATAATGCTTTTTATTCATTTTGTAAAAACATTGAAATCTCGCACAAGCCGCAAGAGTAACTGAATTTGATTATGACAATCAAATAATGAATACAAAATTCAATGAAAGCTACACTACTAAAGATAACGTAAACATAAAGAAGAGAAGCAATTCATCATTGCCTGTGATGATGAATCACTTTCGCTTGATGTCTTCAATTGTTGCATCTCCAAGCTGCAGCCTCGATTTCACGCTCCATGAACCTGCAAAATTGTAAAAGATGACGTTAGAGATGTACTATAAGCAACGATGAATTTCATTCTACCTTATGCCTATGCTACCAACAGGAATGTAATTTACATTCAATCAAGCATTCGCTAGATGATTGAGTTACAAAGGCTGATAATCAAGGAATACGAAACTCAATGGAAGCTTTCAACTTCGATTATTTTGCTAACTTGTTTGTTTCAATGTGCAGGAACAAGTTCATCATGTTCATGATCATTTTATCAGATATGTGGAGTAAAACGGGCTCCCACAAGGGTAGAGCCCAGCATATCAGGAAAATACCTCTCATCTATTCATATATGAGAGCTTTATATCAGTTACAGTCATGAAATAAGACTGCTATCATGAAAGAAATTCAAAGAAAAACTTAAGGTAGCAGCTTTCAAGCCATATCATGGTGTAAATTCAATAGAGCAAGTCTACATTCACTCTTTGTTCAAATGCATTGAATACAACTAAAATATACAATGCCATTTCATTGTGAGTTTGAATGAAAAAGGACAGTTGAAAGCATCATTCATTAATGGAGCCACAATCATGTTTTGAATGCAATCAAATCCTCAAAGGACAACCATCACAATGACAAACACAATTCATACCCAAGACTAATGGATAGTCTCTTTGAATGAAAGAGTAGACAAGCTTGAAGCTTTACTCAATAATGTATAATCCCATGGTTCTGAAGGGCAGTAAGACTATTGTCAAAGTGTGGCAATAAAGTGACCATGAGAATATAAAACCATGGATGGAATCAATTGATAGTCTCTGACACGAGGTACAGTCAACATAGGAAATGACAACAATGCAAGTTTTTCGTAAACAATTGACATAAGAGTAATTTGTAACAGCTTCATATCAAGGACAACCATGTGTGCAAGTGAGGCATTGTCACATTAAAGCATCAATAGAAACATCATTACTATGTTTCATTCTAGTAAAGCAAATCATAAAAGCCATAGTCTATATAAGACTGAAACAACATTCTTTCATGGACTATTATCACAAAAGAGCAGGTTTACATGAACCATAGCAAGAGCAAATTTCAAAATAATGTTTTGATGGTTGAGGTTTTCTACACAAGAGCAGTCAATGATAGAAGTTGCAGCAGATGTCTGTATGCACAGGAGAAAGCAAAAGTGAAGAAGTGATCCTTTTTAGCAAATGCATGGTACAATACAAGGAGCCGAAAGCTACAGGAAAAATTAAAGAAACAACAGTAGTAATATGAAAACAGTGACAACGTTTTGCTTCAGGAAAGGAAAAAGGGGTTTCAAGCGACATAATACAAGTTTGTCACTGCTTTCAGCTTTTATACCATGATTTTTGCTCAAAAATGTTCTTTTAGTGAGGAAAATACAGATTTTTTGTTACCCATGTGAGGGTTTTAGCTATATGTTCAGAAAATACAAAAATGCAATGAATGGAGAATACCTAGAATGCAAATATGAGGTCGCGGCTTTCAATCAAGAGTATAAGTCATTTGAAAGTAAGATATATACAAAACTGTAGATGGGTTTCTTATTTTTTTGTAGAGATGGTGCTATATATGTTTAAAAAAATACAAAATGTAGTGACGTTTTCTTTTTATTCAAAATGGAGGAAACAAAAAACAAAAGAGAACTTACCATCATGCACAGGAAGAGGAGACAAGTTCATGGTTGAGCTCTCTTTGAGCTTTAAAATTCATAGGTCGAGCTTGCACAACAACAGGAATATATACAAAAGGCTCAAGCTCTTCAATGGCGGCCCAGAACAAGTGAAGACACAGGATATGTTAGAAAATGAGCATGGTCGTGGCCTTTAGACTAAGATTTATTTTAGAAATAGAATAAAAAGACATGAAATAGCTTAGATTCAGACTTACCTTGTCCCTTAATGCAAAAATAATTCATAGGGAGGTCGATAGCCATAAAACTCAAGTTATTTTTTGCAACATTTCTCCTCTCATGGCGGCCAGAGCCAGCAAAATGCAGAAATCAATAGGGAAAAAGAGAATAGCACAAAATATATGAGAAATGAGTCATGGTCGCGGTTGTATAAGCCAAAAGATGATTCAAAATGGTAAGAAATTTCCATTCTTGTGAAAGGATTAGATTTACCATGCATTTTTCTGTTGAAATTCCTCAGAAAATATCCAAAGAATGTGTAGGTCAAGCTCCAAATTAAGTAAATTCTCAAAAAACCTAACCAGGTCAGTGGCCAGCTTCTTCATGAAGTTTCTTCTCCAAAGTCAAAAGTGTGAATGATAATTTGTTTTAGGGTTCCATGCTTTTTATTGTTTTCCCTAAGTCGAAATCATTATCAATTATCATTTTATCATTCTGCTCGTGGCTTAAAGTCAAAATAATCATCAATAATATGGAGGTGGTCGAATATTATAATGTGCATGGTCGGCTTATATTTATTTAGTGAAGAATGCAAAGAATATGCTAAGAATGATACATAAGGCCATGAGTCTTTGAAGCCGACTTCAAAGATTTTCTTTGACATTGCATGGATTTAAAGAAAATTTAATATTCAATTAAATATTAAAAGTAATATAACTATTACTTTAATATTTAAAAAATGTGATTAAAGGAGTTGATATCTAATGTAAAAATATTAAAATAATCATTTGGTGATTATTTTTAATATTTAATTAAATGAAAACCTTCTCAAATCCATGCAGAAGATACAACTGGAGCATAAGTAAAGTAAGTATAGTTATCAAGAGCATTTTGTTTTTTGATTTGGAGTCTTTCATGCAAAAGACAAATTGGAGATAATGATGGAGTTTCCTTTCACTTTGCTTTAGTTCCATACCAATTTTGGAGATATTTTGATTATGCATGACATGAGTTGGAGTTTGCAACATATGGATTTCATTTCACTTCAATTGCGGGCCCATTTTTTGAGACTTTTTATTTTTGCTCGTGAGAGGCATTCAAGGAAGATATTTTTCATTTTCAGATCTCTTTCAATGCTATTTTCATACATTTTGGAGCCAGCTGGAGTTACAGATCAGTTGCATACATTATGACTGCGAGTTTGAGACCGAGTTCACTCATTTTTGCATGAGTTTGAGCCTTCTTTTCAGGGATATTTATTTTTGCTTGAATTTCACCTTGGAGTTATCATTTCTATACTGAAATTGACTTTCAGTTTCATGTTCATGCACTTTGGAGTTGCATCTCATTGTATATATTGGAAAAAGTTAATCTTTTTCCTCTAGTTCTTGTTTTTCAGCCTTTGCATTCTGCAAAGGGAATTATCTTGTAACTCAGCTTTTAAAAATTTAATAGATATTGCAGCAGTCTTTACAGGTTATCTTGGAGTATCATTTGCAGAGAGTTCCTTCTTTTGTCATTGTAAGTTAAATATTATCCTTCTTAGATTCAGGTGTTTTGTTTTGTGAATGTCTTTGATGCAAAATTTAATGTGTTTGATATCAGAACCTTTAAATTTCTATCAACATTCATGAATACATGTACACGAAGAAACAATCCTAGTTGCAGGTCATAAATTGTGTCTCAAGTATATCCATATCTTTAAGTTGTGAAAATAAATCCTTCCTTCATAAAGAGTGAATTATCAGGCATGTCTATGAATTAATGCAGTTAAATTGTTCAATCTGAATTGTGAAAGTAAGCTTCATGATGAATTAGTTGTGAGTTAATCTATTTTTCTTTAAATCAAATAGGTGCATCACCACAGTTCAGCTTTTCCAGTTTTGCATTAGATTAAGTTTTTTCCCTTTTCCCATCAAAGTTTCAAGTCTATAATCAGATAATCATATAAGATCCAGCCTAGGATCTGGAGGTCTATCTTTGCCATAGGAATACCCACAGCCTGAAGATAGTTCCCATGTTTCAATAGATTATTGAATTTAATCATTCAAGTGTTCAGGTGCAATCTGATTGACAACAATAACCAATTCATCATGACTCACTCCAAGAAAAATATCATCTATAGGTCCTACATGAACTCATGTCCATATCTAGGTGAAGGCTCCTCGGTCTTCCTTCTGAAATCTCTAGAGTAACCATCTCAAGCAAATGTCTCTAATCCCAAGATAAATCTAGCCTCACCCAAGTCTCCAAGTATCCATGAGCACTTCCAACTGATCAATTCATGCTAAGCTCCAAGTATAACACAACACCTTCACGAAGCTCCCAAGCAAATGACCAATGCACTCAAATACCAAGAGAACAAGATCAATGTCAAAGATACAACCACAAAATTAGAAACCCAACATGACTTCATGATCTAACCATCTCCTCCTAGGAGATCACATGCAATAATGTATAAATCCTGGTCTCAACATAACTTGTATCATGTCAACACTCAAACCAGTATCCAAAGTATAACAAGACATAATACCAAACACACTTTAAACCAAGAATCAACATCTCCAATCACATGAAGATAACCATCTTCTAATAGTGAACTTGTAAATGTGAAATAACTCTTTTGCAACAACAAGGTTTAATAGCTCTTCCAAGACATCAAAAAACACTAAATAAGATCATCCATCACTAATGGTGAATCTACATCACGGTCAACAACTCCAACTAAATTATGATATCAAACTACATATGGCATTGTGACAACCATTTATTAAATGAATATCATCCATGGTCTACACACACTCAACTACAATCCTAATAGCTCCAAAGAACAAGTAGAACCAAGATCTCCAAGCCAAGAAGATATATTTTCCATCAAAACATCAAGAATCAATCCTACACCACCAAATCATCATTGTCAAAAGTTCCCACTGAAATGTGTAACTAATGAAATGTAACCAAGCTATCATGACATCATGATAAAAATACATGCTACAAGTCCCAAACACTAACAATCATGGCACTCTAATCATCCATCCTCTCATATCAAAGCAACATACCAAGTCACAAATGACCACAGACAAGGCCAACTAACAAATTCTGCATCAATAATGAATAAATCTTGTAGATATAGATAGTACACATACGATTCATCCCACTACAACTAAATGGGTGATCAACCCATATAAATGCATAACTTGTAGATCCCAAACATTGAAACATGCAAACTCATCATCACATTAGTAACCTATAAATCAAGATAGCAAAGAAGTTAATCCTATAGACAACAAGAATCAAACACCAAATCAACCACAAATATGATTTTCCAAACACATTCACAAATGAGTAATCATAGCCAAGGAACCAATCAAGCATCTAAGAGATAAGAACAAACTCCTAAAACCAAACCATATCACCACCAAATAATCACATACATGATCATTTCATGCCAATGCTCAAATATACTTGCATATCCATGACACCATAATTATCACCAACATTGTACTTACACTCAAATATCACCCACATGAGACTCCAAGTCTCCACACATGTCAACCCATGTCCTCAAGCCAAAAGAAAAATTGTGTACCTTCCACCATCAAAGTCCAACTTTGAAAAAACACGTAAATCTATACCAGGAATTATCAAATTGATAATCAATTGTACCATCATAAATTATCATCTTTAAACATGTACTCCCTCAAGGTTTCACCTCTTGACTTGTTCAGATCCTCACACAATCACACCTCGAATCTTAGGCACCTACAAGTGATAACAAAGTACAATCCTCTCTGCACCATAAACTGAAAATCTACTTAATCCATTATGTAGTACACTGCACATGCTCTCCAACACCTATTCAAAATAAAAAATTCAATTCTATATGCAAAAGTTATGACCAAAATCATGTACAAGAGAACATTTGGCTTTGAAGCCCCAAAAACTAATGAAAACTACAAAATCATGGAACCAAAATTGTACCACTGTGTAGTGCTTAAAGAGAGATTTTTGTTGACTATTGGAAGTCAAAAATTTGACATCCTGGGTGAAAGTTATGCCTATTTGAAAAAAATTCCCCAATTTGGCTTATGGGGTGGTTGCTAGCGGCCCTCGGGTGGAGCCATCAATGACTCGTCGGAGACACCTAAGCAGTAGATTTTAAAAGGATTAAATTTCATTTTAATGTTGGTGGTTTAAATTTTTAACACCCCACAAGGGGGCTCTAAGATAGCTCCTACAATCGGGGGCCCCAAGGCCTGCTAGCCCAACAACCATTGGCCGAGGAGTATCAGCATCGACGGGGATTAAGTACCCCATGTAGCTTGGTACAAGCTGATAACATTGTACACACCAACAACGACTATATAGGGGGTAGGGGGTTTGCGAAGCCCCCCACCCCCTTTTTTTTAATTTTTTAAATAATATTTTTAATTTGTAGGAATTTTTTATTTTTTATTTTTTATTTTTTTTGTAAATTCGACTTGCAGTCGACCCGTGTGGTTATATAGGTGGCTTGCAGGTAAAAACAATTTTCATTTTTCTCAAGTGGTCAAAATAGGGGAAATTTTATATCATTTTTCAATTCACAGCCATCCTAGATCCAATGGCGAGGTTTATTTTGTCTCAAGAGGTAATTTATAAAACTTCCTCTATAAAAACCTCGTATGCAAGCATAATCCAAGAAACCCTTTTAACCTAAATTTCTCAAACCCCAAATTTGCAAAACACCTACACATGTGTTCTATATCTTGTAATGCCTCATATCTTTCTTGCATAGACATTGGATTCAACTTTGCACCAAATATACTCAAACAAGGGTTATAACAAAACTTGGGAGCTCACAACCCCCATAACCATGAAAGCTTTGATACCACTTGTTAGGAAATAATGCATCAATACCTAGTTCATTTAATCTATTTCCTACATAACCCCATGAGAGAAAAACATGCATACAAGCTTAGAGAATAACCAAATACATAGATAAAATAGACAAGCCATGAGATAACACAATATATACCCTAGGAAAACCCTTAAAAGGGAAAAACCAAACCTCCAAAAGTATCCATATTCCATCTATTATTCAACAATAAATTAATATATGCACTTAGAGTTATAATGAATACTTCTAAAATATCAAGCCTCTCCAATGCATCCTCCATGTGTCCAAGCATGAATCAACACATCCCATGCCATGCTTCGCATATGCACTCCTTAGAAATACTCAATGATAACAACCCACTCACGTAGCCAACCTTAACCACTAAACAGGTGTAACTTGCTTTTATAGACACAAGCTCACACAAGTACAACCAAGTGGTAAGATAAAACCATGTACCACAGAACCATGTGAACACAAAACCATTGACCCCTCATTTAATATTAGATACTAGGTTTTCACATTATTAAATACTTTCCCTAAATATTAAATTATTATCCTATATCTACCATGCATAAATAATAAACCAATGTTACAATACAACTTTATAAGTGGCCCTAAATACTTACCTAGTGTGGCTAAACACTCCTCCAGGATGCACCACAACTAAATAGTTATTTAATTACACCATTATAATAAATCAATTTATGCAATGGTGTACAACACCAAATCCTAACAAGAAGGATGAAACTTGGCACATGTGCCCAGACTATAGATTTCTCAACATGTACACCATCAAAGATAAGTTTCTTATTTTGGTCATTGATGATTTGCTAGATGAATTGAATGGAGTTACATGTATTTGACAAAGTTGGATCTTAGATTAGGTTATCACCAAATTTGAATTAAAGAAGAAGATATTTCTAAGATAGCATTTAGGACTCATGAGGGTCATTATGAGGTTTTGGTGATGTCATTTGGTCTTACCAATGCACCATATACATTTCAAAGTTTGATGAACTCCATCTTTAATAAATTCTTGAGGAGATTTGCATTAGTGTTCTTTGATGATATATTGATTTATAACAAGACATGAGAAGAGCACTTGCAACATGTAGATTAAACATTAAAAGTTCTTGAATATTATCAACTCTATGCTAAGTCATCCAAGTGTACTTTTGGTCTCAATAAGGTGGAGTACTTTAGATATATAGTTTAGCATGAAGGAGTAAAGGTGGATCGTAACAAAATTAAGGCTATCATGGAATATGATCTATTCCCAAAACCATTAAGAAATTAAGGGGTTTCTTGGGATTAATTGGATACTATAGAAGATTTGTGAATAATTATGGTCATATAGTAGCATCCCTCACAAATTTATTAAAGAAGGATTCTTTTCATTGGAATGAGTTCGCTAATGCAACATTTGAGAGATTGAAGGAGGCTATGTGTACAACTCCAGTGCTGTCCACTCCAAAATTCACCAAGGATTTTATTGTGGAATGTGTTGCTTTAGGAAATGGTATAGGATAAATTTTCATGTAGGAGGGCTACCCAATTGCTTTTGAGAGTCATTAATTAGAGGGTAAGAATCAACTCAAACCTATTTATGAGAAGGAAATGCTAGCTATTCTTCATGCAGTAAAATAATGGAGGCCTTATCTAATGGGTAGAAACTTCAAGTTTAAGATAGATCATGATAGCCTAAAATATTTTTTGGAACAGATATTATCTTTTGAAGAGCAACAAAAATGGGTCACTAAGATGTTGGGATATGACTTTGAGATTGTATATAAGAAAGAGAAGGAAAATGTTGTGGTAGATGCACTTTTTATGAAGGATGAGAAAGATGATGCTCTATTGTGTGCAATTTCAATATTACAAGTATATTGGGTGATAGAAGCCAAAGCAAACTGGCAAAATGATGTTGCTACAAGTAATCTCATTCAATAGTGACATAGTGATACTAGTGGTTCAGATAAGTTTTGTTGGAAGGGAGATACTCTATGGTATAAAGAGTGATTGTATCTCTTTAATAATTCCACTCTTAAAAACAAGATTCTCACAAAGCTTCATGAGTCTCTACTTGGTGGTCATTCAATATTTTCTAAGACATATCATCGAGTCAAGCAATATCTTTTTAAAAAGGGCTAAAAGGCACGATGCTCTTTTTTTTGGTTGAATGTTTGGTTTGTCAAAGAAATTAAGGGGGGGAAATTAAGACACCAGGTCTCTTGCAACCTTTAGTTATTCCTAGCCAAAGTTGGGAAGTGGTATCCATGGACTTCATCATAGGGCTTCCAAAATCTAAAGGTAATAATGTCATCATGGCTGCAATAGATCACCTCACTAAATATGCACATTTCATTGCATTATCACATCCTTTTATAACAAATATTGTGGCAAAATATTTTTTGGAGAATATAAAAAAGTTAAATGGTACACTTAAGGTTATTGTTAGTGATTGTGATCCTATCTTTATTAGTCACTTTTGGAAAGATTTATTCTCTTGTTTGGGTACTCAATTGGCCCATAGTTTTACATACCACCCTCAATCTTATGGGAAAATTGAGGTTGTTAATAAGTTTTTGGAAATATATCTATGTTGTTTCACTTTAGATAAATGATGTCAATGGGTAGATTGGTTACCCTTAGTAGAATGGTGGCATATAACACTTCCTTTCATAATTCATCAAAAATGTCTCTATTTATAATACGACATGGATATCAACCTCCTTCCATTACCCCATCATTGAAGGTGTCACCAAGAGTTCAGGTAGTTGAGGACCACTTGCTTCATCGACAATATGAACTCTTAGGACTTAAGGAGAATCTAGCCATGGCACAAAATTGAATGAAGAACTAGGTAGACCAACACCATAGTGAATTTTTTTTTGAAGTTGGAGATTGGGTCTTCTTAAGATTGTAGCCTTATAAGAAAATGTCACTGAATCAACAAAAAAAGAACAAGAAGTTGTTTTTGAAATATTATGGCTCATACCAAATTATGGCCTATGAGCTAGAATTGCCACCAAAAACAAAGATACATCCAATTTTCATGTTTCTTATTTGAATAAGGTAATTGGGCATAATATCCCTACTCAAACAATATTACCAGAGCTTGATGAAGAAGGAAGAATCCTATTGGAACCAAATTTCATTCATTAAGCACACAAAAATAAGCTAAGGACCGGAACACTCACTAAGTATCTCATCCAATGGAAGAACTTACCAGTTGAAGATGCCACATGGGAGGATGAGGAGTTCATTCAAAAGCATCTAAACTTGATTAGCATTGACGACAATGCTTCCTTGAAGAGGGGGGCATGCTATGCCCTTGATATTAGTGTACATAAGGTTATAAATAGTTAGCTTGTGGCTATCTTAACTCTTATTTAAGTCATATTATCATTATTATATTGTTATTTAGGTTAGCCTAAGGCTTATATAGGGCTATCTAAGTTAGCCTGGGTGATATCCTAGGCATAAATAAGGTACATATATGAGGTAGTGAGTCTTATTTCATCACTATATTACAAATTGTGTTCACATTGGAGATATTTGGAGGTTTTCCTCCTCGAAGTGGCTTGTTGTACTAAGTTAATCATGTATTTGCAACATATTTCTTATCATATTATTTTATTGTGCAAGTTATTTCATTCTATTTTGATTTTATCAAAGGGCTAATCTTGCAAGGATCAAAGGAGATATTCAAGTGGTAAAAATGAAATCTTCCAAACTTCAAATTGCTACTTCTTCTCTAAGTAGCGAATTAAGTAGAATGGTAAAATACATTGATAAAGTCTCTTCTTGTTCAAATATCATCGAAAGGAACTTGGTTAAATTTAGGAGTAATGCTCATGTTGGCATAGGTGAGCATGTTTTTATGTAGAAACCACATATTTACATTTTTAGATGGTCCACAACCCAATCCTTGAAAAAGGTGAGGGGTATCTTCTAGTGTTGCTAATTTTTGCATGTCGTATTACACATGCTTTCTATCAAAGATTGAGCTATGGAAATAGTTGTATCCTCCCTTTTGTTTATTTTCCAAGTTATTATTAAATTAATGATCATTTTTTATGATTATAAGACACATGGGATGAATGTTAATTGTCCACATGGGATGAATATTATCCCTTTGCTATATAGTGAGATTATCCTTTTTGTAAAAGAAGATCAATATTTGCAATTTTTGTAATAATTACGTGTAACAATCCATTAGAAGATCTTAGTGAGCAATAAAATTGTTGTAATATGAGTTCTATTATTATAGATTGAAGTTGTACTTTCATTCCATAAATCAATATGATACGTATTTTTGTCTTCTTTACACATTGTCTCCATTATTCACTTGGTATTTTAGAGAATTTGACATTTCCCTAGGTCTACATTTGTTGTTATTTTATCAAGAAGTATCTAGTATTTTGTTCAAACAATGGTTGTAAAAGCTTATTGCATATGTGGAATATCATGATAAGTAGTGTGATTGAGAAGTATGGTTTGTAAAGACTAAATAAAAAACATCTCTGAGGATTTAAACTTTGCAAGCCAAATCAATCTTCCAATTCCATCTAAAATTAAGGTATTATTTGTTTTATTATAAATATAATTTACTTGAATAATTCTAGTTTTCAAGGATTAGGTACCAATCTTAAAATAGCCCGAGATCATACACTTACAAATAAAAAATGGTAAATAAACTCATGCAATTTGTAGATCTAAGTTTAGAGATTAAAAGTGCAATGAATCACAAGGTGAATTGATATTTCATGAACTCTTTACCCATACATTAGGATCATTTGGTTTCACTTGTGTATTAGATATTTATTTACATACCACAATGTTAACACATAATGAATTAGTGACATGATAAATTTGTGTTCAAATTTGTACCAAAAGGTTTAGCTTTGTCTACAACATGTTTCATAGCTTCTTTCTTTAAATTAATTAAGTGAGATCTAAAGTATTGCCCTTCTTAATTTTATAGAGCTTAAAGTGTAGAAGATTTGTATTTTCTCTTGTTAATTAGTTTGATTTGCATGTATTTTGATTATAAATCATTACTTCATCTTATAGATTGTTTCTATATCTTAGGGCTAAATGAACACATAAATGCATGTTTTACAAATGTAGTGAACTAATGGGAGCACTAATACCAACATCCTCAATTATTTTTGATCTTTCATTTTGGATGAAACTCCAAAGGCCAAATAAATTCCTTAAAACATCTTTTCAAAATCTAGGTGTATAAAACCCCAATTTTCTAAATAAAAAAAGCACAAAATAATTCTCAAAGATGTTATATTGAGAAAATGTATGATTTCTATCTACATGAATAAACCATTATTGTATTGATTTAACTTGCTCTTTAGGCAACTATAAGGAATTGTACTTTACACCTAGCACAACATTCCATTCATCTACCAAAACAAAAATGAAAATGTAACATATCATGAATTACCTTCTAAATCTTCTCTCAATATATTGCTTCCTAAAATATATAATTTCATCATGAATAGCCTATGTTAAATACCCTCCATAATAAAACAACTTGTTTCTAAGAGGACTCTGGTTATCATCAAACAATATTAAAGATCCTTAAGATATCTATGACTCTACATCTATTCCAATAATTTGACATAAGTCTTGACACGCATCTTGGAAATATGTCTCAAATATATCTTCATCCAAGGGTTCAACTTCATCATCAATAATTAGTTGTAGACTAGAAGACTTATTTTTTTCTATAATGAGATAATTTGATTACTCTCTATCATTTTGTACAAAGGCCAAAGTTTTTAGGTTTAGTTGTACATTTTCATTAGGTGTTGATCTAAACATCTTTTGAATCAATTGTCTATTTAGTGTGAAGAAAAACTTTCATTATGAGTCCTTCATGACTCTAATTTTAATATTGTAGCATTTACATGCCCATTCAACAATCTCTAATGCCATTTTTTTAGAAAAGGACATCGACCATATCTAAATTCCATACATTACTTATTAACTTAGTCCTAAAACTCTTTTAATAAATATTTATAAATAAACTTCTTCTAAATAACATAATCTTAAGAACCCTTATATCCATCTTAGATCAATCAAAATATCCTTCCAAACAACATAATTCCATCTATGAAATAATTTTTAAAAAAAGTATTAGCTTAGAATACTTTTCAAAATCAATTTTATGAAATTCTAGAAATATAAACAGACCACACCATTTTTATAGAAATCTAAATATTAGTCTAAATTAATTATTTGCTTATGGATTGCATTTATGTAATTAATTAGGCCACATAATCCATATGATACGATTTGTTTTCTTAAACAACAATTCTTTTATTGTCAAACCATAAACGTGTTAATTATAATATTATTAAAAAATAAAAATGATTTGACTTTTCCAAAATAATCGTTCGACCTTTAATGTGGGAATCCGACTGTCGAAACTTATTAGAACTGCAAAGCGTTCTCTGCAACAGCGTGAAGACAAACGCTGACAGCGTTGGAAGAAATCCTGGTAATCTTTCTGTATTTTTTAGCTTTTTCAAATTTACAAAGCATTTGCATGTCCACAACCCTGGCAAATTTAAGTCTACTAGTCTTATGAAGATTCGTGTAGCTTTTTTCTAATGCTAAATTTCAGATGATTTAAATCTTTAGGGCTCCCTGTGAACAATTTCAATGGCTGCAGCGCGCGGGGCTCGATCCTTGCTCAGGACCGTCTTAAGGCGTAACGGAAAGCCGCTAAATTGCAATGACGGTTTTACGGGTCCGGATTATTCTGGACTATTGCCTTTTACCAGACAACTGGGGTCTGTTGCAAATGGAGAAAGGATTCGTGCCACCTTGTTTCCAGGAGACGGTATTGGGCCCGAGATCTCTGATTCTGTTAAACAGGTAGTTTTGATATCCGGTTTCCGGTTTTTATAAATTTATCTGTCGATTTGATCGGATGCAAATATGCCTATTGTTTTCATGAATTCTGCAAAGCTGTTATGAGTGATAAAACCCTAGAGGCCTAAGCTACTCCGTTTGGTATCTGTGAAGGGTATCGAATTTTCTTATTAGTTAATTTTAGTTCAATTTTAAGCGTGGATGACATCTATTGTCAACACAATATGTAAGACTTACAATGTTTTTTTGCTACGTATGTAAGACTTACAATGTTGATATTAAGCTTTTGGTTTATTTAATAATCGAGCTATTTGATTTAAGTGTAAATTTGCGAGATGTTTTTCTTTGATTTTTTGATATTGTTTGAACTGGTATAACCCTATGGACCTAAGGAACACCACTTAGTGTCTGTGAAAAATTGATTTTCTATGTTTTTTCAAATTAATTTTTATAACTTTGATTTAAGTGTAAATTTGCGAGATGTTTTTCATTGATTTTTTGATATTGTTTGAACTGGTATAACCCTAAGGACCTAAGGAACACCACTTAGTGTCTGTGAAAAATTGATTTTCTATGTTTTTTCAAATTAATTTTTAAAACTTTGATAATATTATAAGGAGATGGAGGTGACATTGCTTTCCCAGGTTAAATTTATTTTACAAAAAAGATTTTGCCTGAAGTTTGAACGAAAGAGCCCTAAAAAGGAGGCTGAGGTGCAATACCTTTCGTTGTTGAAATAAAAATAAATAAAAAATTCCTGGTGGAATTTAGAAAGCTGACTCGAGGGATCTGTAAGATGAAAATGGAGTCTAATAGGTTTCCCTGATGAAATTCAGATGAAGAAGAGCTTTTGCCCAATGTTGATAAAAGTATCCCTGACAAGCACAATTGCAATAAAAAATATGGCTAAATGGAGAAAACCTTAAGATCATAAGTTGGACTACTCAGTATCATCGAAGGGCATGGATCTTTTTTTAATAATTAATTGTAGTTGATTTTACAGTCATGATAAAAACTTTTAAAATGAAGATAGAAAATAAAATAAAAAACTAAATAGAAAACGGAAACAAAATCCAGATAATTAACTAACACTAAACTTCTACAGAGGAGTCATAGTGGAGCTAGTGGGAGTGTCATTATAGCTAATCCTACTGCATCTGGTTCTAATAAATTAATTGCTGATTTGGATTCTCTTGATGATGAGCAATATGATCATTTGTTTGTGTAAGACTTGAGTTTGACTTTCATATTTTCAAGATAGTATACAGTATACACCATATGACATCATATGCCATGACTTGTATTTAATATTTTGATGGCATTTCTTTGTTTGTTAATTTTATTCATATTACATTGATATAATGGTTAGTTTTGTTTTTATTGTATTTATTTATATATTTTGTACAGCCATGAGCCATACCAAACCTTGGAGCCTTAAAAAGTTGGCAGATCCTTTATGCGCCCATAACAATGCTGGTACCATGATAACATAGCTTTCTAAGAAAATCACTAGCCTATTGACCTGTTCCAGTGAAAGTTACCCTATCCTTTGGTAGTTGTTCTGGCTGTACATGCAGGCTTAAATGATGATGACAGTAATGGTGAATCAGGAAAGCTGCTGTCATTCAATTATGTTTTTCATATATTTAAATATGGCCAATGATTGTCATTTTCGCCACGAAGGGGGTGCACGTTTCCTCTCTCTAATGCAATCATTTTCAAATTGATATAAAAGTTAGTCCCTCGCATTGACATTTGTTCTCTCTCTAGCAGTTGGTGGCCTGCATGGCAACATTATACTGGGCTAACTACTCCCCTTTCAGGATTCCTTGGAGATGCCTCTATTTCTATCCAAATACATCCCTTTGCTCATCAATTGAATCGTCACATTGGATGTGTGGGTTCAAACTAGTGCAAAACTAGGCAATGTAATTCTTAGTTTATTGAATGCATTTCAGTCTCTTCCTAACACTATCCATTTTGTAAATACTTACTTTTGAGTAAAGTGCATAGAATTTTACTATAACATTGACATTTTCAGGCCATATTATGAAGACTTCTCCCATCTTATATTTCCAGCAGAGGTAGTATACTCTGGACATTTGCGGGGAGATTTTAACTTGTGTGCTACTGTCAATGTCTTGGGATGTAGCTTTTGATAAGTATATTAATATTAGATCATGCTGCATTTGTTCCATTCTTTCATATGGAGCTTAGAACTAAGAATACCGAGCATAATATTAATAACAGAAAAGTGATTGAGGTACTTGTAGGCCCACACTTGCCGTTAAACCAAAAGGTCGACCCATTAATTTCTGATACAAACGCCAGAGTTAATGGATCCACGGGAGGCAGTTAGTCCATGTTGCAAACCCCGAAGGGGGATACTGAACACTGTTCAACAATCCCCCCCTCAGCGTTATCTGAGGGGATTCAAACCCGACACCTTTTGCTCTGATACCATTTGTTGGCCCATGCTTGCCATTAAACCAAAAGGTTGACCCATTAATTTTTCGATACAAATGCCAGAGTTAATGGATCCACGGGAGGCAGTAAGTCCATGTCACAAACCCAGAAGGGGGGCTCTGAACACTGTTCAACAGTACCTCTATAAGTACATAATTAAGTATTGATAATCGTCAAGGTTCATAAAATTCTAGAAAACTTCACTATGATTGAGCTTATTAAGAATTTATATATGTTGAGCATGCTACATACTATCTATTATCATCTCAGATTGAGACAGAAGACAATATAAACAATAAAAGGTTCCTCTACTATTTTAATTTTATATAATTAAAATTGGGATATAAACCAATTATATATATTGGGATAGTAGTAGCATGATAACTCTTGAATGCACAGAGTTTTATGCACTTTGGTGAATGATTGGAGTTTCTATTGAGACATACAAAATACCACTTGCAAGTTGCTAAATGATGTGAGGTGACACAGTGCTGGTTAATATAGTGTTTTAAGTTTAATGAATAATGCATGCTAATGTTTGTTGAAGCATGATAGGCAATTTTCTCATTTTTGTAAGTACTCATCAATTTGAATCCTTTTGACTGCTTAGTTGCTTCTCTTATAGCACTGATGGCCATTTATTTTGACGGTTGTTATGCTTCTGAAAAGGTAAGCAAAGTTTTTAGGCTAGTATGCTTGGCTACTTGTCAAAATTAAAGTACAAAAAATCAGAAGCAAATATTTAGGCCAGGGAGAAGAAGAAAACCTCCATTATAATTAGATATATATATTTTTTTATTTTTTGGTACGGAAGAGTTGGCACTAGCTGGGACCCCATTTGCAAGGCCCTAATTACTCAGCCCCTATAACCTCCGGCCACATGAACTGCTCTTACTCATGCAGCAGCTGAAGCCTTGGCTTCGAACCTGCAACCACTGTCTGTGTCTTTTAATGGCTTAACTGTCAAGTCTATGATCTGTGGGATTGATATTTAATTTTATTATTTTATTGATTATTTGTGAGGTTGACTATTTTTTTTTCCAATTTGTTAATGGGAATACATAGTTTTGTATTTTAATGTTTTCTGAAGTACATAAATTGAATGCCGCAGCATAATAAATTACAGGACTGTTTTAATTGCAGGTTTTCAAAGCAGCTGATGTACCCATAGATTGGGACGAACAATATGTAGGGACTGAAATAGATCCTCGCACTGGTAGTTTTTTGACTTGGGAAAGTTTAGAGTCGGTGCGGAAAAATGGTATTGGTTTAAAAGGACCCATGGCTACTCCAATTGGCAAGGGCCATAGGTCACTGAATCTTACTTTGCGGAAGGAGCTTGGTTTATATGCTAACGTGAGACCTTGCTACAGTCTTCCTGGCTATAAAACTAAATATGATGGTGTAAATCTTGTCACTATCCGTGAAAACACAGAGGGAGAATATAGTGGCCTTGAGCATCAGGTGAACTTACCTTTTTTCCTTATCTCATGGTGTATGCCTTGTATGCTGCTTGTTTTTAAAGGATGACTTGGCACTATATGAGATTCTGTGCAACTTAAATGGGTTTTAGTGTTATTTTCCTTAAGAAAATAGTTTTTAACCTGTGTTACCGGATTCGTACCCACAGGCCTCGAACCCGGTTCGGGCGCCCGGTTCGGGTTCGTCTGTGTACGTGCTGGGTACGCACATGCGCGCCAGCATCAGGGTTCGCGCCGCGAACCCTACACAGTGCTGGGCACGCACCCTGTGCGTACCCAGCACGAACCCAGCACGAACCCAGACGAACCCATGGGCCAGGTTAAAAAAAAAGGGCCCAAAATTGATTAAAAAACTCTTTTTTCTTAATTTTTTTTTCCTCCTAACCCTAAAACAGCATTGATCATTTCATAGTTTACTAAGCATATTCAGACTTATTGCAAGAACTTCCTGTGTTCTATTTAGAACTGATGTATGAAGTTAATCCTCAGAAAATTAACAGCAGATAGAAGAAAGTCTGTACTCAATCTGAGACAAGGTTATAATCTTTTACAACTTCTCACAGTCTATTTGTAGCAGCAAATACATTGATTTATAACACCAGATAATAGAATGAACAGCAGTTACAAGTAATACAATGAGTTTATAAATATCTCAGACCTGGGAATGTGTTTGCCAGGGTAAATGTATGATGAATCTTGCTCGATCAATGATCAATGATCGTGAATATTTATCTTTGGCATTTGGCATTGATCAATGATCAAGTATCATACTATGAAATGATTTAGTTTTACAATTATCTATATTTCTCTTATTTTTTTGTATATATAATACATATATATAGATTTATAATATATTAAATTATATATATATATATATATACACACACGTACCCATACGTACCCAAACCCCTAAAAAAATTTTGCCCGTACCCACGTACCGGGTTCTCGTACCCGAACCCGTCCCCGAACCCGAACCGGTAACTTAGTTTTTAACATGTTAATGATTGGTTGTATAATTTGCACATATTGGCATGTAAGAGAGTTGACCTTCAAAGTACTCTTTCTTTTGCTAATTGGTATTCATTTATTTGTAATTTATTTTAGTCACTATAAGGATGCCATTTTTTGAACAAGATCAAGTGTAATGTCACATAGATTTAATGTCACATAAATTGTGAGACATTGGGAATCTTGAGTGTCAATTTTCTACACGTCAGAGAGAGTAAGTAAAACAATGTAAAATAATGAATTCTCATGCATTGAGAATTATTTCTACGTGGTGTTCTATGATTCCAACTTGTATGATTACAGTACATGATCTATTGTTGTATAGATCATTCTGCACACTGAGAGCTTTGCCAGTATAGAAGCATGCATTGAGTTGCAAGTACTTTGCTTTTCATGTTAGGAGCTTTGAAGTGACCTCTGCTTCTACAGTACTAATGTCTTTTGTGATGCCTATGCATGGTTTGTGTATCCCTTTTCCCTGCAGTTATAATATTTTTTAAGTTATTTCTTCGTTACAAGCTTCTGTTCAGTTCCAAGTTAATGCCTTGTCTCATTGTATTATATCCACCAAAAATCCCGTATTCGTAGCAATTGTAATCCAACAAAAGCTTATGAAATACTCTATGCACCAAGAAATTTGCCTGTTGAGAAGGGAGCATTGGGGTACAAACTGCATGGGGTACAATTCTGCAGTTTGTTGTGTTAAGGCTTTTCATGGGTACTAACTTTGTTTAATGTGGCATGTGCAGGATTTGAGGATGCTCTTGCCTTATTGTCTTATTGTTGTACTGATTTCTTAGTTTGTAGCAATACCATGGCGACATCTTTCCTTTTTGTGTGTGGGGATGTTGAATGCTTGTTTAATATATCAAATGGAGAACATATTTGAGCGAAGGAATGTTTATGAAGCATCCCATGGACCAAACACATTGCTAATTTGGAACAAAGTATCAGGGTTCAAACCTCTAGGTTGTTGTGTTAGACTCTGCCAAAAATACTTCCCTTCTTAGGTAGTGACATGATTAGTTGCTACATGCTTTAAATAACTCCTTAGCTTGAAGTTGATGTTCTTGTTTGATGCTTTGATAATTATAATTTATTTACTTGTGGCATATGCCTGTGTGCTGGTTCCATTCTATTTTAAATCCCCCATTTTCTCTGCTTGTCTGGGGCACTCTATGATGTTTGGATATAAATTCATACTATCATATGCACAAATGACCACAATCTCCATAATCTCTTGCCTTTTCTGAGCCATATTTTCCTCCCATGTGCGTGCAGGTACTGATCACATTACAAGTACCATGTAATTCCGTCATAAGAATGCATCTTAGATAGAGGTTGTTTGAAACTCTACTTTTGCTTGCTATTTCTATCAATTTAAAACCTTTAGCTTAATGGTAATAAGTTATATTCCACCAAGTTTCTGAGACATGAACAGTAAGGGATTTGTGACAGATTTGCAGGACAGCATTTCCTAGAGGCTGTTTTTTAGGGGACATCAATTTAAAAAAAATAGGGAAAATTTAAAAGTATAGGAAATTTCAAATATTCATATAATAAGGCATTCACCATATTCATCTCGTAACCATATTATGAAACATTAGTGCTGAACTGAGAATTCACACGAGTCGACATACAATTAACAACATTTCAATGTCTAATCATATTTGAGTTTTCGTCATTAATGTGCACATACAACAAAATGAAAGGGAAAATATATTTTCAGAATTGCCTGATGTTCATAAAAGGTGTATATGAAAATTAGTAAACACTAAGATAACACATTATATTAGGAAAATAAAAAGCTGATGTCATTAATGAAACAAAAAGAAGAAAGCTAATGCTCAACATCTAAGTAGCTGGTTCGCTGGGTTCTGGGCTGGGTCCTGGTCCTGGTTCGCTCCTGGTTCGGGTCCTGGTTCGGTTCGCCTGTGGGTTCGACCAGGGTCCTTCATTTTTGGGTCTGGTTCGCCCAGGCAGAACCCAAGAGAACCCGGGTAGAACCCAGACAGAACCCAGGCGAACCAAGACAGAACCTGCGTGCCGAGGCATCCAAAAAGTGTTTTTTTGAGCATTTTTTTAATGTTTTATGTAGTTTGACTTTGACCCACGCCCAAGGGAACCCTAAAAGTGACCTCTAATCACTTCAAACACCTTAACTACCTCATTCTTATTCATTTGTTTTGCTCTTTCTGACAATGTCAAAAGCATGGCTGCATACAGATTAGGCGAAAGACCTTTCCTTTTAGTTTAGCAATGCATGGAAGATTCAAAAAGTATCCTTGATATTACAAAAAGATGTGTTTATACACTTCGATTGTGCAGTCACCCTTTGGTTCTTTCAAAGAAAAATCTGCCTATGCCACTGTTACACTGCACAGGTAAACAAATTTTGTATTGTGGAGCTATATTAAGCTACCACTCTCAAGACCAATGTAACAATGATACAAAATAATGTTTGAGACTGCAAGAAGACATCAAAATGGCTAGTGTATAAACAAATTCTTATGATTTCTGAAGAATGCTGATAACTCTACTCAGTTGGCTTCTTTTTTCAAATCATACAAATTGAACCCTGGCATCAATTGACTCTGTATATCAAGCTACCACAATTCGAGTTTCAACGATGAATATTTATCATGCATGTTTTAAATGACATTCAAGTTTATGGTGGTTTTGTTGTTTATATGATGTATGTGATATTTTAATCCTAATTCTTGCTTCAAGGTTGCATATATATATATATATTTTATTTTTACATGTTTTTTGTACTAACGAACCGAACCCACCCCCAAAAATTTTAGCCAAACCGGCAAACCGAACCCCCGAACCCGAACTGGTAACTTAGCTCAACATAAACTGACATGATAAACAAAAAGAGAATGAGCAAGACAAAAAAGTATGGTGACCTGTGCATCTCTCCCTGCCATAGTGTAGCGTGGAAGATGTAATAGATCTCATGATACTCTTTCCCATGAGACTAGATGGTGAGGCCCCTGCACCCATATTTGAAGACAAGGTTTATGAGCACTTGAATCGCTTGTCTGACAGAAGGGTATAACTGGATCAGAATGCAAGCACACTAGACCCAAAATCAACACTTTTCTTATCCGATCTACATCATAATCAGATCTTTCCAGTTTGGGATCCACACACTGCAAAACTTTCCACTGGCTATACTGCCCCCAAATCCAGTCCACCAAATTTCCTTAGCCAATGGACACTTGTGCTTCACTACCTGCCTATCTGTGGTCACCTACCACAGTACAATCCCAAACCTGAAGATGTCCGACAATGCTATGGCCTTGCCTATGTGGCACCTTCCTTTTTTTCTCCTTTTTTGTGTGTTTTTCATAAATGCTTTTTTGAAAAAAAAATCTGTGCCATAGCGGACAGCTGGGGGACATCTAGGATCTCCCTTGACCGGCTCTTGGTGTTTCCAATTTTTTTCTTTACTCTACCAGGGACATTTCTGACATTTTCCAGGTATAGGGGTGGTGGGTTGACTCTTCATACCCGCCCTTGCGTTCCTGATATGTTTCTGGCAGGGGGCAGGGTCCAAAAAACATAGGGGATGTGTCCCCAGGGTACTTACATACTAATAAAGCCTTTTTCTATTTGATGGAATACTTTCTTTCAGAAGAGCATTTCAGTACATAAAATTTTGGACAATCAATCTGCAACAGCAAGATTCAGCATCCAAAGAAACAAAATTGGGAGATCAAGTCCTTTCATTGAGAAAATCTCAATTTTCAACTGTCATTGGTCCGCAGATCTTAGCCAGTAAGACCCATATGTTGTAATATTGATTGTAACAAAATGCTTGTTGATGTATTCTCATGATCTTAGGGATTTTCTAGCAGCATAAGGAGAAATAGTGTCACAGGAAGAAATCTTTAAAAGAAATACTCAATTGATATGTGTAGGCTTTTAATGCAAATACACAGGTTCAGTTCAATTACTTTCAGTCAGGAAATGGCTTGACCCTTAACAATAATTTATTTATTTTTTATTTTATTATTTTATTCTTTCTTATATTAAAGATAGTTAACAAAATAGAGTTTACAATATGAGGAGCCCAGCTCCAAACTGTATCAGCAGGTACTATCTATCAAAATTCTGTAAGAGAAGAGTTTATAATATCATCATGTACATAATTATAACAAAACCATGAAAGTTAATACCATGCTCCTATAGCACTATTGCTGCATTCAGCTGCATCACAATCAAAAGCCCCGAGAGGAGGCATAATCAGGTTGGTATCCACTTCCAGGCAAGTGAACTGATGATCATTCTTCTTCTTACTGGTATCTTCCACATCCACAGGCTTGGAAATTTTCTTTTCTTCCATGAACTTTTTAAGCAATTCCAGTTCCTGTTGGTTCAGTTTGTTCCTTCCTTGTGGGAAGAAGTGAGCTGACTGGATCTCTGTTTTGTAAACAATGGCAAGGCCCTCTTTTAACAGTATCATGAACCTGTCCTTAGGAATTTCTAGAGCCGCTGATACCTGTAATATTATTACAAGGTGAGATCACACTTGAACTCAGTGAGATGCCTTCTAGAGCCCTGGAAAACCTCCACATTCCTCTTCTTCCAGATAAACCACAAAATCTCATTAGAAAATCAAAAAACAAGCCAAAATTTATTCAACTCAACATTAAAAGCTTCAACATACCCAGCCAGAATTTGATGCTAAGAAAAGCCACAGGGATCAGACCAATTGACTGGTAAACCAAAAAACAATGACTGAATTGCAACAGCAAATTTACATTCAAAAAAGAGATGTTCAACAATTTCAGGCACATTACAACATTCACACAGCCTAGTAGAAATGCCATACGAATGCAAAACCTTATCAACTAAAATGTTTTTAAGCAACAGTAGCCAACGAAAGCAAGCTTTTTTTGGTTCAACAGAGTTATGCCAAATATGATTCAACCTAATGGACCATTTAGACTCTGACCAGTCAAGGTTCCAAGATATATTGAGCCAGTTATAAACCTCTCCCGAGCCAGATAGCAGGGTATACATTTTTTTGACTGTCATCTCCATCAATTTTGAACCATCTTTCCAACGAATCTTCTGCAGAAGATCATCTCCACTTATCATCTGATCCTGAACAGAAGCTCCCACCCCCCTTTGTAGCATTGAATACGTTTTCTTGTGGGTCAATGGAATATCAAAGTCAGCTCTCAACTGCTCCCAAGCCCTTATCTTGTTGTCACACTTAACAATAATTTTTTTTATGGCATATTAATTAAAAATATGGAACATTGAACTGCATGCATTCAAATCTGCAACTACTCAATGTGTTTTGGGCCTTAATTAAGAATACTGTTCCATTACTTAGTTTAGAGATGACTCAAGTTCTATTTGTCATCTTTGTAGTTTTGAACCTTGTAAAATATTTTAAAGAAAATCACTTGTGGTTTACAATGAATGTATCAGACACTTTTTAAATGTAATGTTACTTTACTGGAAACTGCAAGTTACAAATTTTACTTAGCAACCAGTGTTTTCTTCTCTTAGCATCTCTGTGTTCAGTGAACTTATGTTGATTCTGTGAATCTTTTAGCTCCTTGTTTGCTGGTATCAATCATTTTACAATGAATGTATCAGACGCTTTAAATGTAATGTTACTTTACTGGAAACTGCAAGTTACAAATTTTACTTAGCAACCAGTGTTTTCTTCTCTTAGCATCTCTGTGTTCAGTGAACTTATGTTGATTCTGTGAATCTTTTAGCTCCTTGTTTGCTGGTATCAATCATTTTTGTATGTTTCAGTGTCTATGTCAATATCCCTTATTTTTTTTTCTCTTTATTTATTCATTTTGGGTGAACTGGTTTGTAGCAGCATGTTACTTGATATTGTAGAAGTATAAGGTAGAGTACACTTTCCCTTTCGTAAACAAATGGCTTAACTTTTAAATACTTTGGGTGGATGCTTATAAGCCCATGTTTGAGAATATGTAAAATATGTTTGAACTTGGTTGTGGGATCAGCTGCTTAAGAAAAATAATTAAACAAACTAAATATATAAATGAAAAGAGAGAGGCAGGAAGCTTATCTCTAGGGTTTGATCAACCTCTGCTAATTATTAAACTTAAGGTCTAAGCTATTGCTGAGGCAATATAATGTCCATCACATTTCCCATCTTTGAAGTTTTCATTTGCTGTTTTACATTGTGGAGATTGCATGCCTAATTATTGTTTCTACAGGTTGTGAGAGGTGTTGTTGAAAGCCTTAAGATCATCACTCGTCAAGCAAGTTCAAGGGTAGCTGAGTATGCATTTCATTATGCCAAGACACATGGTAGACAAAGGGTATCAGCCATCCACAAGGCTAACATAATGAAGAAAACGGATGGACTTTTTCTGCAGGTCTCTTGGAACTACATTTGATAAATCATCTTGTTAAGACATTGGGTACTTTTATGTTTCAAATTTTTTGATGGAAATGGAATGTTTGTTAACTGAAATGCTAAGCATGCTCCCAACCTGAGATATTAGGAGTGGTTGGTGTTGATTTCTAGTTTAACTAACTTTGATAATACTTTCTTCATGCTAATATTTGATCCTGAAAGATGTTTATTTGGTGCTTGCATCTCTACTCATAGTATTGCCATTTCTCCTTTTTGCAGTGTTGTCGTGAAGTTGCAGAGAAGTACCCTGAAATTCAATATGAGGAGGTCATTATTGATAATTGTTGTATGATGGTATGTTCAATTTTCTTTCTACTCTATCAGATATAATCTCAATTTTCAATGTTCTTTTCTGTGATGAAATCAGAGTTTGTGATAAATGTCATTATGCATCTTAGCATTCTGTTTACACAACATTGATATGGAGTGGCATAAGTGTAATGGAATTCAAGTACCTGGTTTAAAATGGGCAAAACTTTACAAGCAACTAGAAAATGATGGACCGTGCGTATAAATAGATAAAAAATAACTAATTTTATTATTTCATATCAAATATAGTGCATATATAAAAAAATGATGTCTTACATGATCAAAATGCTCATTATAAAAAAATTGATAGAATTTAGAAAAAAATGCAATTTTAATTTTAACTGAAATGGTTCTTGTAAAAAAGCAGCTGGCCCTAAAGTAGTAGACTGTTTCATCATGGAGCATGGCCTTCTATTTCAGGGACAGCTCTGTGTTATTTACCTAAATAGTCAGTGGGCTATAATTCAAAAGAAAAGCCCTCACTAAGGTAACTTCTACAAAAAAAAATTGAAGTAAAAATTTAAAATATCCTAACCTTTAACAAAAAATTATTCAATAAGCATGTGCTCTGCCTTAAGTGTAAAAGGAACTGAAGAAAAATATAGGTAATGTAAAAAAATCACAACTTTTTTGAGGTTCTTGGGATATGGCATGGGAAATGTGGTGAGCAGCAATTGCTTGGGATTAATTGCAAGTTTTTCTATTGTCATGCTACCACTGCCATGTAGCAAAAAACATATTAAAGGCCATACATACAAAGTAGTACGACTTAAAGATTTCTTAAGTGGGACTATTTGCAATAGTAGAAAACTTTTTTGATTCTAAGGGGAAATTGCACATGGTGGCATTTTGATCTTTCATTTTGTGTGACAACAACCATCACATTTGCAACTGTCTATGGATATATGATAAGTTCTTATAGAGCTCAGTTATCACATCAAATATGAATTTATTTATCACAGGGCAGCCAAAAGCAATCCAGTCATAGTGGGGATCAGTAGTACAATTAGAAATCTAAGGGGAGAACCCATGATAAGCCATGAAATAGCTATGTTAAACTGGCGACCTTGAGTACGGGGATCCAGTTACCAGATAAAAATAAACTTGCTTGACCATATTTGGAAGGTGAAGCCCAAGTTATAATCAACCTGGGGTATATTTAGCCATAGTTAAAATAAAAACAATCAACTTGGTTTTAAAATCCCAAGATCTCCAAGTCCAAGTCACAGGTTCAATCCTACACCTCCATTGTCAATGGTAAATGGAACACTTATTAAAAGTATAATCAAATTGCTAATGAGTTTCAAGGAATTGATATTAAAAAATGAAAAACAACACAGGAATTGGATGGCAGATATGCTTGTAAAAACAATAGTGACACAAGACCCAATCAGGAGGTTAGCCATTTATAATGAGGAAATCTCGCTACTTGGTCAAAGATTAACCATGGTTGCTATAGGGAAGTCCAAGCACAATGACAACAATCACAACGACTAATCATGTGCTCATAAAAAATAATTACTTTGATTTATTGAGCACACAAAGAGAATTTTGTATGTTGATTTGTCATGTCCACCTTGCCATTTGAATTCCTCACCTTACTATTGCTCCTAATGCACCCACCTCTATCTTGGCTAACACACTTAGTCAACTCTTTTCCCCCAGCTATCACTGATGTTTTTGAAATAGCCTCCTTTAGACCACTTAACTCACCTATAATGAACCGAACCATATATTTGAACAATTATTTAAACTCCCCCTCCCTAAGTGTCTGCTACCCTTGCACATTAACCCTATGAAAATCATACACCCAACTAATAAACAGATGGCTGGGAGACAGTATATGTATAGCCTGGAGGAAAACACCCATGCAAACAAAGCTACTTGCCATTATCCATGTAGAACTTTAATTGCCTTAAGCACTGATGATGTTTCAAGGCCTTTCTTTCTGTGAACAAAGTCATGATCTGTCTGCTCTCTGCGTCACCAAGGATCTGCCGAAATGATTATTGAGTCAAATGAAAGATACAGGTCTGTGAACATGTATGAAGGAAGGATGAGATCAGATGAAAATGAAGATGAGTTATAAATAATTCACCTAAAGTGCATCGACAGTGCAAGGAAAAGTCTTTGGGAGCCAGCCCCTTTTAATCTAATCCCTCTCTGCCTTAACCTTCTAGTATCACTAACATTAGATAAAAGAAAAAGTTCTGGAGGCACAAGATATTAAAAACAAAGATGACGTTGGGTAGTTTCTGGTCATATCATTATATCTGACAGACAGAATAGCACTCTTTTGGACTGTCGTTCAATTCTAAGAAAAATGGTGCACTGCAAAAGTTCCAGATTAAAAATTTTAACTATAAATTGTCTCCTAAAGTTCTCTAAATGTGTACACTCTCTTTTAGTATCTAAGCTTCTCTAGGCATACCATAGGAAGAAGAAGCTGGTTAATATGCAGCCTTAGAACAACGCCATCCAACTGAAGGCAGAAAAGAATGTAGTTCAGAAGAACAAGGAACAAAATCAAAAGTGATGATGAAGAGGCTTAAATTACCCCAGAGGTATGGGCCATTATGCAGTGCCCAAGTTTAGATTCCCAGGCACCATCAGGTACATACCTCTTCTGCCTTCTCTGCAACTCTCAGTGATGCACATTCAAATACAATCCCTACAGTGAGTGCTTACTTTTGCCAGTTTCCTGTAAATATCACATACAATTCCAATCACTTGCTGATTTCTGAAGCTTGACCCCTATAATTGAAGCTCCTCACCAACTATCATAGATAATAATCAATTCCACATCCAATTTATATTCTTCAAGTACTTCTTTGGCTCCCAGGTTCACCCAAAACCATGCCCGTTGAATCAATGTGTCCATTGGACCCTGACTCTGCCAATGGTTAATAAAGGAACGGCCATCTGTGGAAGCACTAGCTTCCATTTCATTCCTTAACTCACACACCATGTTATACCCCATTCACCTAAAATCTGTAGTCTATGGATGGCATCATCTAAAATGTTTACAGAAAATAGATGGCAATGTCCTTGCTTGGAATTTTTGATCATTTAGTAACTTGCACCTAGCAACAGAAAAATGTATTGACACCATGGAGAATATGTTATTCCAAGATTTGGGAAGGATAAGAATTGCAGAGCCTGGAGTCACTCTTCCACATGACAACATCATGGCTTTCGGGCTGAATGTTTGATAACGTGAAACACTGAAGAAATAACAATGTGCATCTACAGGCCATGAGCTCACAATGTCTCTTCCATTTGGCCATTTTAGTAAACCACAAATGCAAGCAATCTTTCAACTCAATTACATGGATTGCCATCCAAGGATCATTTGACTTCATTTTTCATTTTTGTGACTGGAATACTTTGAAGCTAAGTCACCATATTCGGCCGAATTTCAACATGAAATTCAAAATTCGTCGAATTTAAAAAAAAAGGTTGAAATTCGTTCAAATTCAAACACATTCATCGGTCAGACATTTGCGTTGAAAAATCTCATAAAGCTTTTGTTTTATTAGGGTTTTTTTAAGGTTTTTTGGTCGTCTGCAACTTGTCTCTTTTCTGGCATCTGCAACTGCAGCCAGCGTTCGAGTCTCTTTTCTGGCGTCTGCAACTCTCAACTGCGGCCGGGGACGTCACTCTTTGCTTCGGCGTCTCAACTCTCAACTGCAGACAACGCTCAAATCTGCAATTGCCGCAAAATCACCAGCTCTCAGCTTTGCCATCGTCGCAGGCTGCAAGTCTTCCGTCGTCGAAGGAGGTATGAGAGTTTGTTTTTATTTATTTTAAAATGTTAGGGTTCAATTTGTTTATTATAAACCTGTAGAAAAATAGTAGGAATGATTTTTAATATTAAGTAAACTGTATTTAATATTTTTTATTTGATTTACTATTTAATATTTTATTATTTTATTTAGTATTTGATATTTTTATTATTTAGTATTTTGTTTACTTATTATTTATTAATGTTTATAGTTTAGTAAATTATATTAGTATATTTATAAAATTATAGACTTTCAGTTTATAATTTTATTAATATTTAGGGTTTATTAATATTTAGTATTTTATAGATTTCAGTGTAAATTATATTAATATATTTATAAAATTATAATTTCCAGTTTACTTATTAATATTTAGTATTTTTATTTTGTTTTTTAAGTTAATAAAAATATGCTAAATATTACTTATATTTATAAAAAAAATAAAAATTGCATAAGGCGAATTTAATCTGAATTTTATACTTTTTGAATTTTTTCCTTGTCGAATTTCATCCGAATTTCAATGTTGCCGAACTCGAATTCAAATTCGAACCTGGTGACTTAGCTTTGAAGTATGACAAACCGGCTTTGGATGCAAGGAAGAGGATGCCTGTATTAGCCATTTGTATTCATGGAATGACAGTCTGAAGTTTGTTGACTTCAGATATAAAAATCTAGATAGCTGTATGGATATCTCTTTGTTATTTTTAGAAGTTAGACATGCTTAGTTGCAAACTAGCTGGTCCTTCAATGTTGGGCTGTATCTGTGTGGTTTACAATATACCATGTGAATTTTTGGGCTGTTGGTAGCAGTATTATAGATGATTATTTTTTTCTTTCAACTCTACCTTGGATTCCCTGTTTTTGGAAACTTAAAGGGTCTGTTTTCTGGTCATCTTATTGCATACATTTTTGTATATGTCAATCTCTTGAGTTTTATTTAAAAAAATTACAACATGATGATGGATCATGATACAATGAGCCCAATCTAAAGGCAACTAAAATTACATGGAGTGGTGGTTAGAAATGGCTAATAGACAAATCATCAAAATTGATCACTTTTTCCTTGTTCATCCTACCGAATACAATTCAAGATAGGATCCTAAATAGAAATTGCAACCATAGGCAGCCTGGTGAAGACATTGACTGGATAGTGTCCATTGGCTGCCTTGTAAACACTGGGATTTTTTTTTTTAATTTTTGGCATTTGCCTTTTTGGAATCACTTTGTTATTACTTATATTTCCTGAAATAAAAGAGAGTTATTCCAAAAAATAAAAAATAAAAAATAAAATAAAAAAAGAACTATGTTTTAAAAATTTTAATAGCCAGCCTTCGTCCCCAAGATTCAGATTTTTTTGCAATCCACAAAACCCCATTCCTGGTCTCTGAAACTTGGAGAAACACTCGATAAATTTGCTTGTAAAAATAGGATACTTTTTGGGAGGGTGAAGACCAATTAGTTTGGCTGCTTTTGACTTCTTCAAAAAATCAAAAACTTCATCACCTCTTTAAACATGTTTGTCAGCCCTTTATCCACAAGTCCAGAATCCAATATATCAAGATTGAGAAGACTGGATTGCCCATAGAATCCTATAGTTTTTATACTGTATCACAATCTAATATTCTTGGTTTCTGAAGTTGTTTCAGTTTTCAATTATTATAAACTTTGATTGTATTTTTAATATCCTCTCCAGTTGCTGGTGTTTAATGGTAGTGCTACATGATAAAAAAAAACATGTTCTTGAAGCTTCCCTGCTCTAAAGGTTGAGATTGTAAAAACTAAAATAATATCTCTTCTGTCTACATGAAGAGGGCTGCCACTTTTCTGGCAGTTAATAGCAGAAACAGAGATGAAATATATGCACTTGAAGCTACTCTGCACTAGAGGTGGAGCCTGTAAATAATAGCATCTTTTCTTTCTACACGAAGAGGGCTGCCATTTTTCTTCTATATCTTGCAAATGTTTAGGTGAAATACATAATAAAATATATGAAGCTTCCATGAAGTGGAGTTCGTAAAAAGTACGATCTGTTCTTTCTATGTGAAGAGGACTGTCACTTTTCTTTCTTCTATATCTTGTGAAGGTTTGGGGCCCGTCCACTGGGGTCTGGGACAAATCCTCAGGTGATGTGACTAAAAATGGTGGATGAAGGAAAGGTCAATGAGATTATTAGAAATCTAAAAAGAAATTCAGAACCAGACAGGATGTACAACAACCTCCCTAAAAATATTGCTCCAATTTATTGCAGAAATCAACAGAAACAAGATGGCACTGATAAATGTGAGTGCAAAATTTGAAAGTTAATGATTTTCTTGCAACTATGTCTGCATTTACATTCACTTGTTCAACACTGATCAATGGGTGTAGGCGTGCACATGCAGCTTGAAAGAGAGATTTGAGATTATGAAATTCCAATTTAGCTACTGGGAGACCTGCCCTTTCCACTGTTTGTTGTGCCAAAGCCACTACATAGAATCTTGAACCTCAACCTACAGAGTAAAAAAACCTACCATAAATGATAGTATCATAGACTTTTGAACCTCAAATTTGTGGAACTGAGATGTTAAACACCTTGGTTGGTCTGTGCTATAGACAACTGATGGTTAGGTGGATGATATATAGATTATTTTTTGCAGTTAATGCCATTCCATGTCATTTGCTGCCCTTATGATAAGAATATGTTTAGGAAAGCACTTTCTGTAGAACACATATATCTTATTTCTTTATAAAAAATAAGGTCAACACACCTTGATTGAGTATTTTCAAGAATGGATAGGCCTGCGGAAGAGCTCAAATAATCATTGTATATAACATATTGCTCCATAATTATGAATGGATGGGCAGATAAGGAAGGTAGCCAAGTTCTAAATATCATTATCTCTTAATTGAAGTTCCCACATTTTCTTAGAACCATGGATCTAGGAGGTTCAAAAGATGATCTTTTGTGTAGCAAGTGTTTAAAGTATGGAGTTGTGGAGGTTGGTCTCTCATATGTGCTGCAAGTAAACAAAATCTGCTTCTGCATGCTGTGCAGCTTGTTTGTTGTTTGAGGGAAATACATTTTGGAGTCCTTGTTTTGTGCATGTGCTAAAAAATACACTAGGAAGCATTGGAAAAATTGGTTGGTTATGCTAGCTGGGGAGGTTCAAATGTTCATTCACGTGCAGTATATTGAGGAGTTTGTGAATCATGCAGAAACAAGGTATGTGACATATTATATTCTTATAAAAAGTATGCTTGAGATGCAGGATGTAGCATTCCTTTGTGCCAGTAGATACTGTAATATTGCCACACATGTGCATTGAAATCTGAAAAGTAAAATGGAACTAGTTGGGGCACCTGTACACCCAGATTTGGATTGCACTTGCAGCCGCAAGTCCTAGGTGAGAGAAATCACTTTTTCTCCAAGAGACGTGATAACCACATTTGTATTGATAATGGGATAGATTTATATTAGAAAAAGAAGAGTTATACCCCTAGTTATAACAAACAGTTGCTCATTTGACAAGCAACTATTAAAGATTGCTTGTTCCACAGTTGCTAACTTTCATTAGATGCATTGAACCTAGTACCCTCCAAGTGGGGATGCACTCAGTATTACTCAAGTACTTGGACTATGTAAGCCAAAAGTTTGACTTGGATTTCGGACTCGACAAAAACTCAGCTTATTAAAAAGTACATAAACTTGTAAAACTTAAATAACATGCAATAACCGGAATAGAGAACTCATAGGTAGTTTCCTATTAGTTGTAGATCAAAAAGGTGTAAAATGCACATCATAGTGTCATATATAATATGGTACAATTCGAAATACTAATCCAAGTTTGCTTATATCCTCAAGTAGAAGGTGAATGCAACAAGCGACACAAAGGCTCTGAAAAATGGTAGGGTGTCTCCCCTCAAGAACTCTCTCTATTGCTACATAAGTTGCTGCATAGCCAGTCACAACATGATGACATTCTCCACACCTACTTCTTGACTACCTCATCCAACATATTGTGCAGTCTTTGCAGTTTTTACATTGTAGCAGGCATCATCAAACTTCAAGAACACCAACTATCCACCTAAAGCCACTAAGAAGTTGATTAATGTGTGATTCCTGTCATATTTCCATGTATTAGACAAAATAGTGCAGCCCTTTTTTTCTGAATTTTCATTTCATCTTCTATTAAGACCAGAATGATTTTCACGACTTAGTTCAACAAGCGCCAACTCAAATCATATGGACTGAGTGTCTCAAATCCTTTTCCAGCAATTGTCAATGCATTGATTAATGAATCCCACTATGGGCTCCCCACAGCATGTAATGGTGTGTTGTTATAATACCAAAAATTAGTGCATATCATCCTTGCCTCAAGCTATAAGACAAGAGCCCCCTATCTTAGTCTCAGATGCCTTTCAAATCTGGTCAATAAATTTGTTGAATCAGTTGAAGAGTACTCAAAAACAAGTCCAAATTCAAATAGATAAATACCTTCGTAAAAAACAATCCAAACTAGTTTGAATCTTCAAATATACCTTCAAAAATCATTCTAAACCCTTCTCTTAGGTAGGTTTGCCACTTGGCTGCAAACTTCCTCATATATTGATTGAAATCAAAGACAAAACAGAATGAAAATGATAGCATGTGATTTTTGACGGCCTTGACCCTGACCATGAGCTGTATCAACTTAATGAGTTTCACTAGTTGATTCAGGAGTCATCTTGAGTGTCGACGAGTTTTCTAATGGAGCTTTGGCTAATGACCAAAATAATGTACAACATGTATTAAACACAAACGTAGGCATAAGGTGTAGTTTTGGTTAATGGTTATTGGAGTGGGTGGGAAAAGCCCTAAGCAGAAATAGAAAGGAAGACCAAACAAATTATGTTTGATTGATTGGTAGAGACATTTATATGGTTTCATTTGTGTAGTCAATGCCTGAGATGATCCATTAAGTAGATAAATTTTTCTCACCTTGTAATATTTATGAAGGTGTATAGAATGTTGGGAAAAGTATTGGTCATTTGGTGGAGAGATTCTAGATTGGAAATTTCAATGAATTTCAAATGAACACCCTTCTTCATATCGATACATATGCCCTTAGTCCCGAATTGTAAGTGCCCAAACCTAGTAGAGTAGCACCCTTGGTGTTCCAAGGATAAAAAACGGATTTCTTGATGCTATCTCCAGCATTCATAATTCATAGGAGGTGTGCATGCTCATTAATTCAATCTAAATGATACATGTAAAGGGGAGTAAAAGAGGAAAATGGCACTTTTTGATTAGTTTGACTTCCATTGGATGATGGAGATTGCATGGTGATAGAGTACTAGAGATTCAATGCCTTGCTACACAACAATTATCAAAGGTTGCCAATTCCTTGGCTAATGAGATGAGTTGGTCTATAGATAGCTTCATTCACTTTGCTATGAAGTACTAGTTTTCATCTAAAAGAATACACAAGCTTGTCTATATATACAACAATCTTTGACTTAGATGAATTCCATTTCAAACCTTTAGGAGGAGACTTGAGTAAAACCAGAGTTGGGTTTAGTTAGTATGTCATTACAAAGGGCACATTTAGTTGATAGGCATTTTTAGATGGCTTTTGCAAAGAGTATTTAGAGCTTTGTTCAGTTTACTGTATTCTTGTATTATTTATCATATATATATGTGTATGTGTGTGTTTTGTTAGAGCAATAGAATTTCAGTAGAAATAAAGCTACAAACAAGCAATACTTATTGCTTGTAATTGTGCCTATTAAAAAGGCTTACAAAGGGAAGGCAAGTTGACTCTCCATGAAACAACCTACACAAACAAACAAAAGTAAAATCTTAACAAAATAGATGACTCTCTGTCTGTGTTATGTTAAATCACCATGTGCTAATTTGAAACCATTACTAGGTCATATGTCCTATTAATCTTTGATATATCTAACACGTCCCTTAATGACTAAACTAGATACAAGTCCAAGCTTATGTCTAAATTTGACAAACTTATCTCTACTAAGTGGTTTAGTCATTATTTCTGCACATCTGCTCCTATGTAGGACAATAATAAAGATAAACATCTTTGTTATTGACCAATCGATAAATGTAATGTTTAATGAAATTCAATATGCTTATTGGGTGTATGATAGACTAGGTTCTTCTCAATATTGAGGATTCCCTAATTAGGAGTGAAGTCGGTATTGTAGAACCAACTTGAGAATTGATCAAGATCCTTTGCAACCACATCGCTTCACCTTGTACTAATAACAACCTCATCAAACGCACACAATCTGAATACTTGCAAAAAAGTAGACACAAGGGAAAAATTTACCTGTTCACCACCTTGCACCAAAGGTTTTCCTGATCATGTAGACTGACCTTCCATTGATGTTGGCATTTCATCTTGTTGAACATCTTTCAGCATGGTATTATACCACTTTAGTCATCAATGCTCATTTTCTCGAGCTTTCTTGAAGGCTGGGTATCACCTTGTTTGTAATATAGTTCTTCATCCTCCCATACATATACAAACTATTGTAATGCCATTTGAGTTTATTGTGTTGGCTTTCCTTTGGGTTCTGAGTGCCACCATTAGACCCACACTCCTCTGATGCTCTCAATTCCGAGCCTTTTTCAAATTTCACCCCATATTTATCAATATAAATTTCTCATACAAGACTATTTATATATTTAGCATCATCCTAGAAGAATACATCTTCTCATCTACAATCGCATGTCTACAAATCACAATCTTATATATAGGAAAATCAAGTATCTTGTATGACTTCAACTGCTCACCATAGCCAACAAATATATACCTTTCTCTTTGCATCTAATTTACTTAGGTTCTGCTCAAGAATTAGTGCAAAAAGCAATGTAATTGAAAATATGCAAGGCACTTATTGATGGTCTCCTTCATAACCATTCTTCTTTAAGTGAAATATTCTGCAGTGCCTTACAAGGACTTTAGTTAAGGACAGACAATTTTTTTCATAGCTTCCGCCTAGTACTGATTTAGCACATGTTAGTTGTGCAACATGCACCTTGCCATTTCCGTAACTATCCTATTCCTCTGTTCCGTAACTCGATTCTGTTGTGAAGCGTTTGGAGTATATAATTAATGTATACCAATCTTCTTGCAAAAGTCCTTGAATTAATTGGTGGGAAACTCCTCTCCATTGTCCAACCTCATTGACTTGATAGGTTTATAGCTTGTTTTCAACCAGGGGTTTGAATTGTAACAAATGAGAGAAACATTTAGGCTTATTTTTCTTGAAGTGTACCCTCATCTCTCTAGAAAAGTCATCAACAATCAGCAAGAAAAACTTGGCTTCAGACACAGCGGGTATCTATATTGGGCCACACAAATCAGGTATGAACCAGGTCCAAGACTCTTCTGACCCTCCATGCTTTGTTGATATCAAATGGATGTTGATTCTATTTTCTCATTTGGTATCCTTTAAACACATCCTAACATTCCTGAGTGGACGGAAGTCTATTCACCATATTAGTCTAGCTTAGTAGAGAGTAGAGACAAATACAAATAATCCAAGTGCCCATACCTTTCAATGCCAAAATATTTGTTATTTTACACCATTGCCAATGCACGTGACTGCTATTTTGGGATCAACAAACTTGTACAATCCCTTCTCACCAATACCAACTGTAATCACCTTGTCATTGTGGAGAGTTTTGAGTATACATTTGATGGCTTGAAAGTTGACAGCAAAAGGAGGATTCTTAGTTATTTCATTGATAGAAAGAAGATTCTTGTTCATGCTAGAACATATCTGACATTCTTGAATGTATAGACACCATTGTCCAATGTGACATGAAAGTCACCACACCCTTCAACAAAATGATTCCAACCATCTTCTAAAATGAGAGATTCGTTTCTACATTTATCCCTAGTAAAAGATACATGCCAATCTTTGCGGCATGTAGTGTGTGGATACACGTCAATCAAAGTATGAGGTTGTTGCCTGCCTGGATTTTTCATGTAACACGACAAATGTGAATCTTTCATCTCTGGCTTATTCACTTCATGCTCCTCACTTTCATCAACATTTTGCATGCTTTGATCTCCTCTTCTTAAGTGCTAGGTTCATGTAATGTCCCCTTTTTCGGGGTCTCTTGCTTTGCAGTTGGCACTAACTTTCTAGGTTTGTGTCAGCATGTTCAGAGGAGTAAATTGATGTTACCAGTGAGTTTTTGTGGGGTTTTCTGGGTCTTTTTCAGCAGAGTTGCTATTTTTGGTGGTGGCTATTTTTAGTAACTTAATATTTTTAGTAAGTTCCACTTGGGCTCCGATTTGGTCGGATTGGGAGATTGGATTCACTATTTTTAGCAAACTGCTATTTTTGGCAAGTGTTATTTTTAACACTTGGTCTGGCTTCTATTCCTCTTTTAGTCAGTGCAGTGCTTTCCAACTATAGCCATGGTGAGTTCTAATGTTTTCAGAGGAATATTTTATTTTACCACTTAAGTTTATAATGTTGCTTTATAACTTAAGTGAGGGGGGCGTGGGTTCATGAAGTGTACCCCTTGGCCTAGTAAGGTGACGTTTTTAAAAGAGGGTCATTGTTCTTCCTTGTTTGGTGCCTAAGCGAGGTTGTTTATCATTTTTTAAGGCTAATGTTATGCCTCATAAGGTGTAACGCCTAGTTGGTACTTAATGTTATTTTTTAAAAGAAAAGAAAAGTGAAATTTTTGGAGGCAAAAAGTTGGACGCCCCTCTTGGGATAATTTCATGTTATTTTTAAAAAGGTGAAATGGAGGGAAATGAAATGAGAGTTGCCCTAATTTGCCCCACTTTGTAAATATGAGTTTGAACTCTCATTTGGTTATGCATGTTTTGACAATTTAAGGAGACACTGCTGGAATGAGCTCAGGGAGTTCTTCTTTTGCTGGTTGAGGATGAAAACCCTCTTCTTGGTTGCTAGTTTTAGTGGTGAAACACCACCCTAGCTGGTTGGTGCTCTTGGTTTGCTATTAACAGCAATTTTGGTTTGGTTTGGTGATTTGTGTTTGGAGAAGATGAAGATTTATGAAGTTTTCTGATATGGGTATTTAGTTTTTGGTGTGATGCGAGCTTTCTTGGAGTGTTGTTCAAGTTTGGTAGTGATTAGATGCCTTTTTAGTGTGCTGGTGTGTTTTTTCTGAGATACTGGAAAACAAAAGTTTGCTCATAACTCAGTGGGACTGCTAAGTTTCATTCTGGGTATTGTTTGTGAGTTTTTGTCATGGCTAGGCGCCACAAAATGAGTGTTCACTTGGCATGTTTGGCAAAAAACTGATTTTTAAATGCTGGTCACCTCTCCCAGGAGCCCATACCATTCATCTCAGACATGTTGGGTTTGTATCAGGTCTGAAATTGCATTTAGTTGACTCCTTTTCATCACTCTTGGGTGTTGGAATTTGACAGTGCTGGAGCAAAGTTTGAGGTGCCCACAAAGATTGGTCAAACTAAGTGCCCTAGCCCCTTGTGCTTGAGGGTTGGGCATTGGATCAGAGCTGAGCATTCTACTTTGTGTTTTGAAGACTATATCAGGTCTGCAATATGTTTTAAATCTGATTATAAAATGTTTGCACATGTTCCATGAAGTCTGAAATATAAACTTGTTATGATCAGCACTATTTTCTATATGATCCATTGCTTAGTTTCATGCTAAATGGTTGTTTAAAAGTTCTGAATGCAATGTGAAAGTAAACACCAACAAAACATTTCATTGGAAAACAAACCTGCAAACAAACCAATACAAAAAAAATCAGGGGTGCTCATTACAGTTCATCACAGTAAAAGCATTTCCTTCTTGATTTCAAGATGTGCTACTGCCTCTCGATGGGTCATTTGATGCACTTCTAGTGGTCTGCATGCCTTTGCTTCCAATCTGTGTACTGAATATGCTTTCTATAGATTCTGACTGTCTCAAAATCCTATACCATCAAGTAATCAATTCAAGCACTCCCATAGGCTTGGCTTGGCTCTGATAACAGAAAACAAACCACAAACAAGCAATACTTCTTCATTGTAATTGTTCCTATTAAATAGGTCCACAAAGGGAAGCCCAGGTGGCTATCCATAAAACATCTTACAAAAGCAAACAAAAGTAAAATTTCTAAAAAGTAAACAGAGTTGACAGACCTGCTGATGTCTAGAGTATGGTGCCATGCTGACTCTGAGCTACATGCTTTATGAGAGGTTTTACATCATAAAATTGTTGCAACTGTTATCCTCATATCATTCTCAATTTAAGAAGGCATGTTACGGATTAAATTGGTGCATTAAGGTATCAATCGTCCTATAAAATTCAATAGCATTATTTCTTTATATGGCTTCTGTGGAAGTCTCAAAATTTTGAAGTCATTTGAACAGAATTAAATTCCTGGAAAACACTTTGTTTTATGTGTACATATGCTTAATTCTTCTACATTAATCTACATAATGACTATTGTTAATTAATAATTTTTATAATTCCTCATATTCAAATACCCAATCTTTGTGGTTAGTATATGAAGAATAAGTAGTGTGTTTGAATCCATATTCAGCATAGCGTTTCTTCCAGTTTCTTTTGAAAAACAACGGCTTCAATTTTGTCACTTTTCCTCTCCTGCAAGATGGTTAGAAAAATGTTTTGGCTTTAGTTATTGCACTGACAATGTAAAATACATATTTTGTTTTGCAGCTTGTAAAAAATCCTACACTTTTTGATGTCTTGGTGATGCCTAACTTGTATGGTGACATTATTAGTGATCTTTGTGCTGGTCTTATTGGAGGATTGGGGTTGACACCAAGGTAATTTTCCATAATTTCTTACCTTGCATGCCCCTTATTCTGGAATTACTGCTCTGAAATTCTATGTTGTTTGACATGTATGGTGTTATAGTTGCAACATAGGAGAGAGTGGGCTTGCGCTAGCTGAAGCTGTACATGGTTCAGCACCTGATATAGCTGGCAAGGTGAGGTTCAGCATCAAAAAATAATATAACTGATTTGCGTGAATTTCAGTTATGAGAAGAATGTGTATGTTATTGATATTCATTGAAAGAATTTAATTATAAGGCTTCTCTATTTTCAGAACCTTGCCAATCCAACAGCTTTACTTCTTAGTGCTGTAACCATGCTTCGCCACCTGGGACTGCAAGAAAAGGCAGATCAAATTCATAATGCAATTCTGAAAACCATCGAAGAAGGAAAATATCGCACTGGTGACCTTGGGGGCAAATCATCCACTACAGAGTACACAAATGCTGTATGTGATCACCTTTGAGAACTAGGTATTTTACAGATATCCTATTGAAATTCATCCATGAATTTCATTTAGATCGTCAATTTTGCTTATAATTCTGCCATAAAACAATGGCATGCTTTATATTTGTGGACTTTTCACCTAGAGAATATGACACAAAGAATTGATTTATTTGGATCCACATATGGCAATGGAAATAGGCATGGGCATGTACGATGGCCTATTTTTGAAATATATTATAGGGTTTCAGGTTTATAGCCTTTTCATGCAGTAGCCATTGTCCACAATAAAGTCTTTTCTTATGTTCGCTGTTGTTAATTACATAATTATTTTCAAAGCAGATTTGAATTGTCAGGCTCACAATAGTTCTGAGCTCTGATGGTGTTAATCTGCTGCACCACAAGCTTTGCAAATGTTCAATATTGTTTTGAATCAACCAGCTTTTGACCATAAAAACATGGAGAGGATGTCCTGTCTTATTTGCCTTAAGCTGATCCATATGAATCCTTTATTCTTTTATTGTTTTAATGATAAGCAGAATTTCATAGTGAACTTGTTATTGACACCCTTTTAGTTGATTATTGTTGAAGATCAAATTACGCAAGGAATAAGCTATTTACTTCATGAGGTTTCTTAATACGGTTTTGCCTCATCTAATGTCTTCAGTGCGATCTTGGATGATTACCATTGATCTCAAATTATTCTTGTTGTTTTCTTTAACAACAAAAAAACATATTTAAATCAAACAATTTAGTAAAATATAGTAAGATGATTCATCTAAAAATACTGTGATTTTGAGAATCAACTATTCCAGAGGACATAGAGAACTATCCCATTAAACAGAACACCCTAGAGATATTTGATGTTGATAAACACTGAACTACAAGATAGGCTTATTTAAGGGCCGATCAAAGAATATTTTTGTTAGTTTAATATAGTGCTTTGCTGTTGTATTTTGAGGTTGAAGTCAAAAGTTACATCGAAGGACGATTATCACATTTTGACAGTACAGTTAGAATTGGTTGTTTAGAGCTGATATGGGGGTTGGCCTATACCAATGACTGTAATTTCCCTGCATACTTTTGAAAATAATAATCATCAAAAAATATGGAATTTGCACATAATGTGTTACTGTTAAACTTCAATTAGTTTGAGTACTCTATCACAATACCAAGACATTGCGTGATGTTTTCGATGCTACTTTTGAATTTGAATTATTCACATATGATAAATCTTGGAGCTATGCCGCAATTAACATACATGCTAAAATTGTAATTGTTAAATAATTGATTGTTTGAATTTCATATCATGTCAAATAAATCGAACATTGCGGAGTACTACCATTTAAAGAATGGATATTGAATATGAAAGGTTTAGGATGATGATACATAGTGACATGCCACCGAAATGAATTTTCTGTGCTGGTCTTGAATGAATTTCTTTAAAGTTTTTAGTATTATTAATATAGGTTTATAATAAACCCGTGTAAAGGATAAGATGAGACTCATTCATTTCTAGTCCATTTGTTTTTGATAAAAAATTATCGAGTAATGTGTCTAGTAGCAGTGACAAGAATCTAAAGTTCACAAATAATGCCTGGATAGCTGGATATATGTTGGTGTATGGCAATTACGTATGTCTATATTTAGATTTGTTTTTTTATTCAAGGGGTAAACGCTTTTGACCGGAGCTATGAACCGAATACAACCATTCAACAATACCACCCCAATGGGGTTTGAACCTTGGTGGCAAGAACAACAATGCCACCTATAAACCATCACACCATGCCAATACCGGCTCTATATTTAGATTTGTTAACTCATGAAAAACAATGCTTTTTTCTTTTCTTTTATGATGATTATTTAAGGATTGTTGTATCTATATATTAATTCATTTTAGAAAAAATCATATAAGGTGAAAATAGATTCTCAATTTTCAATTTTCAAATATGAAATGTTGTTATTAATTAAGGAGTCATCTACATTTATGTTATTATTATAAATTATGGTTACGTTAAGAACCTAAATTTCACAAATAATGCTTGGATAACTAGGTAAATGATGGTGTATGGCAATTATGTATTAACATTTGTTTACTTATGACAAACAATGTCTTTTTATTTTAAATAATTATTTAAGGATTGTCGTATTTATATGTTAATTCAATTAATTAATAAAAGAAATTAAAGGAGGAAAATTAATATAGGGTGAAAATAAATTCTCAAATTTCAAATTTCAAATATGAAATATTGTTATTAATTATGGCACTATCTACAAACCAATGCCATTCAAAAGTTTATATGTATGTTATTATCACAAATTATGGTTATTTTATACATCACTCTTTAATTGATAGGCAATGAACATTGTTCAATAAGTTACATTATGAACAATGTCAGGAATGAAAGGTCCATCAACATAGGTAGTAAAAAGTAGATTGCATTCATAATTTATATGTGATGATTTGAGTCTATAGACTAAAATGACCTCTTTGTTGGTGTACAATTTTTCATGATTATTAAGAGACTTATACCTTGACCTTTGATACTTCTCTCTTGTACCAACACCTACCTCTTCGTTCGTGTATATTATGAGACTTGTACCAATACCTATCGATATCTTATAGTAATTATAGTTTTTTATGGTTTTAATGGTTTCTCCACCTAGCCAAATGTGCATGGGAATGAAAAACATTTATGAGACTAATCAATATGTTCAAAGAATTTGTCTATTTTGGTAGGATTGTAGTTTATGCTTATAAATTCAAGTGGAGACAAACTTTATATAGGAAAAGGTTATGAAAGTAAAAAAATAATAATACTCAAACAAAACATATAGAATTGGTGGATGAATCTTTCAATAGACATGATATTCTTGTATAAACTTAAAATCAATTCCATGAACATTTCAATGTAACCTTCAACTTGTTAAACAAACACATGCCTTTCGTATTGCAGCTAATTTGGACAATATTGATAGTATTGGCTTCGGTGAGTACTTTAATAATATAGTCTTAAACTTACACGAAGCAATTCTTATATGCATCAAGGTGGTAAGTTTCAATTCGCATTCTATAGTGATCTACAGTGCTCTATACAATAGTTTTTGTTTTCCCATAGCATCACTAGGCTTCATTTCTATCTTTGCAATGTTAAAGTCCCACTTTGAAGACATTTTTTCAATAGATAAAGATTCCATTCTTTCTTTGCCAATATATAGAAGTTAAAGGCCATTTAGCTCAAAATTGGGGGTGAAAGCACTTATTATATAATTGCTATGAAAAGCTCATCCCTTGCGTTTCCTCCCTTCATTTTCCACTACTTTGTGTGAGCTTCTAAGTACTGTCTTAACACATGATTTTCATTGATTTGGTTTTTCTATTGATTCCAAACTTTAATTATCACTCAAAAGCATTTTATCTCTCCACAAAATATTTCTAGAATTTAGATTATAGTGTCTTTTACTAGGTTCAATATTGTAGTTGTAATGACTCAAGTTAAGATCACATATCTTGTATTGACTCATTTTTTTCAAATTTCAAATATAATACTAGCCCTAGGTTAACCCAAGTTCAACTAGTAGTTTTGTGTTGGTTTTTGTCGAAAACTTTCAAATTGAGCACCTAGGAAATGTATATGAAGGACAACACCTCTATGTCATTTGGATTATCTCTTATCATCCAAGATCACCCCATACTATCCATAATGACTCACTATAAGTGATTGTGCCACTCAATATCACTTATTTCCATGTCATAGCACTGTTTTGTATTAATGATTTTTATTCCATCAATCTTTTTTTCAACAAACTCTAAAATCCTAGTTCTTGTAATAGGTCATTGCATTATCCATTACACTTTGCTAATCTAAATTTATCATCATTATAGATGCATAGTTTGTGTTTGTTGTTTATCGTATTTTAATTCTATCAAAATTGTCGAATCAATCAATGGGGCTTGATTAACGCATAAGGAGGCAATAATTTGATTTTTTATCATTGGCATAGCTAGGTCCAATATTGCTCTTCAACACTACCGAGTTTTCTAATTGCAAGTATATGCAAAGGTAAACATTTGTTGTAGGTACCAAAGATTCTGTTGGCGTTTCAATTCGCACCTTTAGAATGCAGATTAGAAACAAATAGCTATGCACAGATAAACTGCTCTTCAAAATAGGAGGGGAAGCTCCCTCTTTGTTGATGTTGCTTAAGAAAGTAAATTAAAACTATTTTTCTTGTCTTTTTTGTTCAACTAAGAGCACAAGGTTATAAAACTCAAGCGCCACAGCTAAGATTTTCTATTTTAGAAGTTCAACTACGACTAAGCCTATTCTAATGATGTTTTTAATTACTCAAGTAAACATAGAGCATGAGAATTAGAAATGAACAAGGTTTGATTCTTTGACATAGATACTTAGATAAACTTTCTTCCAACATACATCTACTTACTTTCAATGCAAGCTAAAATGGAGATCATATAAGCATAACACATAAACGGAAATCTGAGACTTTATATCAAGGCAACAAAGTAGGCACACGACTTTATTTTTTCAAATTTCAGGAACAAAAGATTACACTTCTGGGACAATAGGATTGTAGCAAAATAGGTTTACAGTTTAGCTATCAAACCAAAATACATTGACACAAGACACATGCACTGAACAAGAACTTGCAGCTAAGAGAGACTTGCAAACTTGTTCTTACACTAAGTGAACTAAAACTAAACAACAACAACTTGCAGGCAAAATAGGCTCAACAATTTGTTATCACAAGCACGATTAAGAAAATAATGGGCAAGGTTGCCCTTATTTATACACAAGCAGAGGAGTAGGGAACCCTAAAATCTCCTTGCGTTTACAACCAAGACTTGCTAACATGCAAGCTTTATTTCTAAAACTAAACAAGATAAACATCTAACCACCTATGAAAGCATAAAAACAGGGAAATGCCAACTATTGCAACTTGTTTTCTTTCTCTTCAAAGAGTGGATAAGAATTGAAACAAGAATAGAAAGAAAGTTGGAAGAAAGCTTCTAGATGATTGCTACTTTAAATCTTGATCACATTCGCCAAAAAGCTAATTTGTTTCTTGATTTCAAGTGGAGAGTGCTGCTGAAAATAGAATCCTAATTTTCTGCGAAAAAGCAAGTTCTCCAAAAAAGTTGGGACCTGGGTTTTGTGGAAAATCACATTCCAGAGAAACCCAAATGCTCAGAAATTGAAAAAGCTAAATTCCTCCTGAAAAAGCAGCCAAAAAGCAGTTTCTAGAAGAGGGAAAAGTTTCTCAATGTTCAAGAGGATGAAAAAGTGGAGGGACCCATGTGATCAGAAGTGGAAAAAGCTGAGTGGTTGTTTGGAAAAAGCAACGCCCTAGAAGTTTGGAGCCTGAAAAAGCATTCCTCCTTGCTCACTGATCTTGGAACCACAAAGAACATCGAAAAATCATGTCGTTTGGGTCTCCAAATCTTCGTTGAGAGAAAAAGGAAAATCTTCTTTCTCTAGACGCCAACCTGCAAAAATGAATAATGAAAGACAAAAGCTCTCTTAAATAAGTTGAGGTTTGAGAAAATCTGCTTTCTTTTTTTGCTTTAAAACTTCTCGAAGCCAATCCTAAGCAAGTGCATTGAACTTGGACATTTTCTAATGATGAAAAATTTTAAAAATTTTTCTAAGGCATTGAGTCTTAGGCGCCCTTCTTAGCCTAGGGCGCTTTTTCTCTCTAGACTTAGCCATTTTTTCACTATTTTCAATTTTTTGCTTAATTTTACCCTTGGTTTGATCTCGATTTTCGGGAGCTCGGTTGATGTTGTGAATTGGCAGAATGATCCATCGCGGAGCCAGAGTGAATCTGACGAAGTTTGTTTGGAGGCAACTTTTCATAAAAACTTCATTTCAAAATGTTGGGCGCCCCTAGCTACCTGGGGCGCCCAAGCTTACTAGTGTTAGCAATTTTTATGTTCAAGTTTTGCTTGCTTGTTTCCCTTGATCTTCTGATGAATTCGCAATTCCGGGAGCTAGATTGATCTGATTGACTGACTGTCATATTCGTTGGATAGCTCAAAAGATTCTGAGGGGGGTTCTCTAGAGGCTTTATCTCTTGAAAGCTACATCTTAGGGGTCAAAAGCTTGGGCGCCCCTGGCTAGTTGGGGCGCCCAACTCTTCCAGAGTTAGTTTATTTTTTGAGATTTTTCACTTTACTTTTGACTTATGACATTTATCATGGTTTTACCCCTCTGATTAGTCGGTGATATCTAATGCTTGTCAACTCTGATGGACCTGCTGACAGTTGCGTTGGAAAGCCTGGTCAAGACTGGAGAAGACATGTTGGAGACTACAACTGCAAATTTGGTTTTTTTAGTCCTTCAAATCTTTGGGCGCCTCTGGCTACATGGGGCGCCTATCATTGCCAGACTTAGTCATTTTTACTCTTTTTCATCCTTCAAAACTTGACCTTCATGTTATGCCTTCCATTTGATCTGAATTCGCCAACAACTGACGAGTCTGATGAATCTTGCCAAGATATTCACTATGAAGCTTGCAGAATTCTAAAGAGATTGAGCATATTTGCAAACCCTAATTGCTGGATTTGAGCCTCCAAAACCCTAGGCGCCTATCTTCACGTAGGGGTCCCAAGTTCTCGAGACTTAGAATATTTTCTGATGATTTCATGATTTGCATTATGCTTCTTCATTGAGACCTCTCCGTTTGATCTCAAATTTTGGATGACTAATTGATCAAATGACCATGTTGATGGATTCACTGTGGAGCTGAGAAGATTCTGAGCAACATTGTCTGGGAGCACAAACCCTAATTTCATCATTTGATCCCTTGAAAAGCTAAGCACCTATCTCCTTTTGGGGAGCCCATGGCTGACAGACTTCGTTATTATTTTGCAATTTTCAACTTTTTCTTTCGTTCAATGTGCTCGTCATTGCTTCGATTGCTTGAGATAAATTTTCAAGGCATGAGCATCTAGGTGCCTAGGTTGAGCTAGGGCACCTAAAGTTTCCTGAGTTAGTCAAAATTTTGCATTTTCCAACTTTCACAACTCCCTTTCTCCATTCTTCGTTCTATGTGCACGTTCATCATTTCTCATCTTCTGTTTAATGCTTGAATGTTTGAATCTGACACCTGGCAGCTAACTGACCTCCATTAATGGCCTTGAAGCTCCTAAAAAACTTCTAAAAAAGAATAATAGACCCACTAGGGCAAAACTGATCGTTTGACGATTCTGACTGCACTAGCTTGATGAGGAAGTATTTTTGACCAATCAAAATTATGTTGAACCCTAGAATCCAAACTTTCTATTTTTAGAAAAAAATTCTAGCATCCGTTTCGAAAGAAACCTAGAAAAACCCAAAAAAAGTTTTATTTTTAGAAGTTTCTAAAAATAGAAATTTTCCTAAATTTTAGGGCCGAAAAACTGAGATCTGGGTTTTGTAGACTTGGTCACTCTGAGCAGACCTAGATCATCAAATTTTGAAAATTTCAAGTTTTTGACCTTCATGCAAGACACGCAAACCCCAATTTTGTCCTTTTTTGATAATTTTGACAAGACTTTTACTCATTTCTGCAAAATGCGTAAGTGTAGCAAATTTTTTAATTTGGGGTACAACATTTGGCTTTGTCTGGGGACCATGGCGGATACTTACGGCATAGGAGAACCAAAGAATCTCTAGATTTTAAAGCTTGGACCAATGCCTTATCCATTGGGTATCGGAGTCAGCAACATTTCCTAATCACCTATTGCAAGACTTTCCCTAAGTCACCTATGACAAGACTTCCTAGAATCACCTAATAGTTAGAATTCCCTAGAAATCACCTAAAACAAGACACCTAATCACCTAAAACATGATGAAATTGTTACAGAAAGGGGAAACACACCATAATGATCACATCACGGAAAGGAGAAATACATCACGAAAATAGAAAAGGAAATTGTTTATAAAGATTATTTACTCCACCCGCGAAGGGATGAAGTGCTTCAGGTACTGCCCGCTATGTGGTAGAGGGAGGAGCCTTCCATCTAAGTGCGAGAGAATATAAGTGTTTTCCCCTGAGCTTGTGAACCTTAAATGTCCCCAACCACAAGGAATCAAATTTTTCGTGCATTCCCTTAGGCTCATGTCTCTTATCCCACAGTAGGACTTGATCTCCAACCTCGAAATCTCGCTAGCGAGCTTTCTTATCAAAAATTTTCTTCACTCGCTCCTGATGCTGAGTGATTCTATCTACAACCTCCACCCTTTCTTCTTGAAGCTTAGTCAAGTACAAGATGCACTTTTCAATAGGATCTGTGAACTCCCTGTCTTCCACTACGGAAGTCAGCTGCAAGGCGAACAACTCCAATGTGATTAGTAACATAGCCTCTATACCATACATGAGGATGAAGGGTGAAGTACCAATGGATTTCTTTGGAGTAATTCTATATGCCTAGAGAGCATCATATAGTTTCTTATGCCAAGTTCGTTGACTAGAATCAACTAACTTGCGTATGATTGTGACTATGTTCTTGTTTGATGGCTCGGCCTATCGATTACCCTGAGGGTAATAATTTGATGAATGTGATAAAGTGATGCTATGATCAAAATAGTACTCCAGTAGTTCCTAGAATGAGAAACATGTTGCATTATCTGTCACAATTTTGCGAGGCACCCCAAAGTGCGTAGCAATATTCTCCTTCAAGAAGTCACACACGACTTCAGAGGTTGCCCGCTTGGTAGGAATAGCTTCAACCCATTTAGTGAAATAATTTATGGCTATGAGGACACAAATATGTCCCTTGCTAGAACGTGGGTTGATCGGACCAACAAAATGCAAACCCCATTGCTGAAATGGAGCATCTATAACAACTGGCCTAAGAGGAATGACTACTAACTTCCTCTTTCCAACAAACTGCTGACACAACTAACATATGTGTACCCATTCATAAGCATCGCGGAACATGGTCGGCCAAAAGAACTGTGCTCGCAAAATTTTGAAAGATGTCACCTTTGAAGAAAAGTGGTCACCACATGCTTGACTATGAAAAGCTTCCAACAAACGTCGTTTTTGGTCTTTGGTGACGCACAACAAAATGTTTCGTCAACCCCTCGCTTGTACAAAACGTTATTGATAATCACATAATTCTGCGCTTTCAGCTTTAGTGTTCTCTTTTGTTGCTTATTTAAGTGACTCGAGCATTCACCATAAGTTAGGTAATACCATAATTCAATAAACCATTTGTCGGTAGATTCAACAAGTAGGACCATCAATAGATCCTCTTTATCTTCAGGTTTGAGTTTAGGTATACCTTTGGCTTGGAGCTTCTTATCACCATCCTCTGCTATTAATGGACAAAGACCTCTCCCGTGAACGAGTTTGGTCGGCTTGATCTCCAAGTCATACTCTTGCACTCTTGAGACCCAGTTTCCTCTCTTTGTGCCCATCTCTTGTTGGGTTAGCACACTTTTAACTGTTGGATCAGTGAAATATACAGTGGTGTGGGAATTCAAGATATAAAATCTGAAATTCTTTACAGATCGGACCACTACATATGCATTCTTTTCAATCTGAGAGTATCGTGACTCACTATCCTTGAAACTACTGCTCATGAAATCAATTGGAGACTCTGTTTCTTCATTCAAATTTTGTGTCAGTATGATAGACAAAGTATGCTCTGGGATAAAATCCTTATCAAAATCTAGGCGAACCAACACTGGTGCTTGGCTGATAGCTTTTTTTATTGCTATGAATGCCTTCTTGCCTTCTTCTGTCCACTTGAAAACATACTTCTTCTTCATCATAGCAGATATATCTTTGTTTAATTCAGAAAAATCTGGTACAAATCTTCATATAAAATTCACTTTACTAAAGAAAGAGTGTACCCCAGTTCTGCTCATTGGAAGAGACAAGTTTTTGATAGACTCAACCCTGCTTGGGTCAATTCAAGTTCCCTCTTTGGAGACGATGTGGCCAAGCTACTTGCCCTCTGTCATCGCAAAGATGGAATTTTTAGGATTCAGTGATATTTTATGGTATCTGCATCTCTCAAAAACTTTTCCTAGGTGTGAAAAATGAGGTCGTCTAGATAGACAACAATTATTTTATTCAAGTCTCCAAATGCCAAATCCATGGCTCTCTGAAATGTAGCACCGACATTGATGAGGCTGAAGGGCATTCTTTTATATGCAAATGTACCCCACGGGGTGGTGAATGTCGTCTTATATTGATCTTCTTCAGCCATTGCAATTTGATTGTAACCATAAAAACCATCCAATAAGGACATCTCTAAACTGGTAATCGTCTGCAAGGTATGCTCCATGATTGGCAGAGGATAATTATCCTTGAGGGAGGATTGATTCAAGTTCCCGAAATCTACACAAATTCTAATTTCTTCATTCTTCTTTCGTACAGGAACTATGTTAGATACCTAGGTGGAGTGGTGAATTGGACATATGATCTTTGCATCCACCATCTTTTGGATTTTCGCGTAGATGGTATCTTGAATTCACAGATTGTAGTGTCTTTGTTTTTTCTTGAAGGGCTTTGCTTCAGGTTTAAGAGGAATTGTATGAGACAATCCTCTTGGTGTAAAAAATTTCAAGTCTTCATATGACCAAGCGAAATCATCTCGGTATTGTTTGAACAAAGAAATAAACCTCTCACTTTCCTCTGCAGTGCAACATGTACCCAAATTAACAAGCCGAGGCTTGTCATCTGTACCAACATTTACCTGATGGTATTCAATAGAGGTCCTATCTCTTGAGTTCTTCTGATCTTGTATATATCTATCATGCCCATCAAAAATATTCTCCAAGGAAACCAAGCCCTTGGGAATTTTGTTTCCTTTCAATTGGATAATGCTTGTATCTGGTTATTCTGAATTTTCTTTATCTTCGGTAACCTTAGGCACATCAGAGACTTTTGTTACTAATTCTCTGAAAGTAAATGAACTTCCCTCAAAGAAAAATTCTTTGAAATTATCTCCCATAATAAGAAACTCCTTAATTTGGTCATCATCATCAAAGGCTTTCGAATTATCATAGTTGTCCACCAATCTATTGCATTCCACAGCCTATTTCTATAATTTCAAAGGCGATCTGCTTTTACTCTAAATTGGTCTCTGACCTACTTCACAACTAGTTCTGTGTCACCTTCAACTTTCAGATGTTTGATACCCATATCCTTTGCATTTATGAGACCTAGTAGAAGCACCTCGTATTCTACCCTATTGTTAGTACATTCAAATTGCAAGTGGTATGCAAATGGATATAACCATCCTTCAGGAGAAATTATTACGACTCCAGCAACCGAACCACAGTAGAACAATTCCCATCAAATTTCATAGTCCACAACTTAGGATCATTTGTTGATTTATCTGCGGAATATGCAGCCTCTTGACTTTCCTCAGGTATCTCTGACAGCATGGCATACGTACCAAGGTCTATTTCTTGATATAGAACTTGAGCTTGAGGATCTTGGGACTTCACCACAACAAACCGAAACTTAGGCTCTGGTTCTAGCTTGAAAGTGCCATTCTTTAATGGTATATTCGCAGAAGACCAATCCATTTGAATCTCTCCACCAAGGTCTTTGTAGAAGCTTCTGCTCAACAACATCCCATAGCTAGCTGGAATGTCAGCTACAAGGATGGTCACCATGATCTTCTTAGGACAGGCCGCCAACCTCACTTGAGCATCCTTCAACTATCCAACCAATGACACCGACTTGGACTCCAGTGAGTAACATTTGTCTTTTGTCTTGATGCACAAAATTCCTAGAGCATTCATCACTTGTAGAGGCATGACGTTGTCTGAGGCTCCTGAATCAATGATACAATTGCTCAGTTTGTAACCCCCTATATACAAAGAGATGTAAAAGGGCTTAGACTTGTCTTCCACTAAGATAGATGATTCGAGCAATGTTGGTTGCTTGACAGGTCCCTTCTTCACAAACTTAAGAAGCCGGTCCACTTGTTCTAGATAATATTGAAGATATTCTAATTGAGAAATCTGCACTTTGTTCTTCATCAGGGAGTCTACAATATCAAAATTTGTTGAAGACAAGTCTTGAGCAATTGCTTGTTGGAACACAAAGGATCACTGAGAGGGGGGGTGAATTAGTGATCTATAAAATTTTGCAGTTAGTAACTTTTAAGACAACTTTCAAAGATCAAATAAATAAGCATCAACCACATGAAATATGATCAACCACACAAGATACACAATGACACTAGTATGTACATTGAAAAACCTGATTGGGAAAAACCACGGGAGCAACGCTGCTTGATATTATTATCTTGAAAACAATACAATAACTACTGGCATCTTAACATTCAAGAATTCAAAGCATCTGCATGATGTATCATGCCTCTATCACAAATAAATAAGTTTAACAGACTAACTTATCATAAACAAGAATACCTGATTTCTGCAACCAATGTATAATGTTATTATCTCACTGACTCTATTAATGAGATCATATTTCATGCATCATACCCTCTGCTGCAATTAATGTCTACAATCTCTACAACTATTTTACTTTCATTTACCACAACCACATGTATATCAAGATGTCTTCACAAGGAACAACTCTAACACATACTTAAACACAGTTCATAAGTATAGTCATACAAATCTTTCTCTCTACATCATGCACTCAATAAGATCATATCAGACATATAAAATCTAACCTTGCAAACAAAGCTACTTTATAAATATCCTTCTATGCTATTACTTTCTACACACATGACAAACGACAGTGAATTCTTTTTCTTGTTCCTCACAATATATAAGAGCCTCTGTATTCACTTCATTTCTATTGCATGTCTACTTTATAAATAGTTTAAAAACATATCTTCAATCAGTCATAAACAACTTTTTTAACACACTGTGCAACAGTCTTTTTGGCATTTTCAAAACTAACAAAACCAACCTCACAAAAACTCCCAGTACCACACCATATTCACAGAAAACTCTTTAGTATGTTTTGCATTTCTTTGACAAGAGAAAGATCATTCGTTCAGCTTATTCTAATCATGCTCAACCATTCAAAATATTTTCTTGCCAAACCTCTACCTTGTACTTTTTTCCATCGGCCAAATTGGCAACAATTCTATAACTATTTTTCTTCAATTACAATGAAAATACCCACCAAAGAAAAACTTAGGGAAAGTAGTTTTTCTCATTCTTTGAAAACAAACCTTTCGTCTTCCAAACCTGCCACTTCATTAAAAAACATTGCTCTTCTTTTGATCGATATGATATAAGTCTAAAAATTCAACATTCTTCCTTAGGGCGAGATAACATAAGTCCTTAGATAGAGACTTAATCAACTTTCTATCCAAGATGATAAACCACATTTAAAATATAAGGTATGAGGACTTGAATAATTCAAACATACCTTTCTTTCTTTTACAACTAAATCAATGTTCAATCTTCAAGAGGTCACAAGAAATCTAAACCCAGATGAGGGTTTTAGATTGTAAGATATAAAAACTTCAATGACAAAAAGTTCTAAACCTCTATTCTTTATGTGCAAAATTACCATAGTATTTCATCTTTGCAAGTTCTCCACACTTCTTTACCTTTGCCTTTGACACAAAAAATAGTGCCTTAATTTATACTTAAATAATCCTTGATGAGGTATAAACCACTAAGATTTGGATCCTTAGAAAAGCATTAAGTCCTCTTTGATTTCCATTGAAACCTTGTAAAGAGTAATCCAAGAGATGTATGAAACACCTTATCAACACCACCAAGACTGATCAACAACAAAAGTACCTTTGAATATCTCATGAAGACCTTTGTATCAATACCTTTGACATCAATGAAAAATCATTGTCAATGCCAACATTGCTTTCACATTCTCCTGAGAAGGCTTGGGATTGGAAGTGGAAGCCACTTCTTTTCCTTTTTCTTTTTATTTTTGTGCCTTCAGTCTCTCTTCCTCTTCTTCTTTCTATGCTTTCAAATGTTGAGCTCGTGTAAACACAAGTGTTGTAAATTTTTTAGGATTTACTGCAAGAGAGTACTGACGGGGATCTTCTTCTTCTTCAATATTCAGTTCACTTTCAAAGTATCCCATTGCAGAGTCGCAATCAAAGTTGTCCGATTGTGGTAAGACAATATTCAAACTAGGTGTTGGTACAGAGTTGTGACTTGGTGCAGTTTCAACATATCCCATTATCTAATTCATTCTTAAGTTTTCAAGACATGTGGATTATGTATGTTCGGTGGTATCATGAAAGGAGCAAAACATTGTGTGTTGGGTAGCATCAGTTGTTTCCTTTGGTGGAGCTAGCTGCCATTGCCGATAATTGTTGTAAGGATGAAAGTTATTTCTCCTTAGCTGGTATGACTGTTGAGGTCGATATGGTTGGGGTGGTGCTTGATATGGTTGTGGTACAGGTAATGCAAGTGGTGTAGGTTGAGTAGGCGGTGCAGGTTGAGTAGGCAATTGCCTCTTGAGAATAGTTATTTCATTGGAAACTTTTTGAAGCAGTGGGTTTGCTGAACTCTGAACTAAAGGCCTGATAACATCTCCCTTCATCTTTCTAGAAGTAATCATGTTTCCTCAATCACTATGGCACCTTGTTGTGCATTCTCTAATTGTGTTTCATTAGCCGCTCTTAGGAAAAGGGTATCTCAGATGGGAGAGCGTTGACGAAACTGCTCAACAGGATCTCAAGAGACGAATTGAGTGTATGTGAGAGACATGCGACCAAGTGATTAAACCTTGCCACAAACTCCCTCATTGGTTTGTTGGCCTCCATCTATGAATTTGAAAGTTGGGCGAACAACTGGTGATTGTCTTCAGCTGGCTTGAATCTTTCTAGGAACTTTTCACTCATAGTAGCCTAGTCTGTTATGCAACATGGCTCCAGGTGATTGAACCATTCGGCTGCATTTCCCACAAGGGTCTCAACAAAGAGACACACTACGATGTCTTCATGAGCCACATGCAAAATGATGTAAGCCATTGAGAAGGTTGACATATGATCATCAGGATATTGATTTTCATCGTCGTGGAATCGTGGAAAATGCTTTCTTGACCCCTTAGGTAATTCATGATTTGCTACCAAGGCCAAAGGTCCAATTTAATCACCCCAAGGTAGCAGGATTGCTCATCTCCAGTTGTGGTTATTGCAGTTATTGGCATTATTGTTGTTATTGTTATCACCCATCGCTTCTAGTTGGACTGCAGGTTCTTCTTGCTTGACTTCAAATTCTTCTTTTTTGACTGCAGCTACGATGTTGAACTCAGGAACGGTGTTGGATGGCTCTCCAACTTCTGTAGGGCATGTTTGTAGAAGGAAAGGATTTTTCAAATCAATGTCTTCTTGAAAGAGAGGATTTTTTCTCCTCCTTGTATAAACTCTGTAAGCTAGGATTGACTAAACCCATGCCAAAAGTGGCAACACAGGTCTTTCGGCTACAATATCAACTTTCTCTTCCTCTTTGTCTAGAATGGTAGTAGTGTTTCTCCATTGAGCAGGGGTCTCGTTCTTGTCAAAGATGAAACTCCTTAAGCTACTGATGATGTCTGTTTTCTCTCCTTCAATTATCTCAAAATTTGGCTAGATAAATGGAGCAGTAGGACGCCAAAGAGTCATTCCCATGACATAAAGCACAAGCTTTCTTTGAAGTTTTATGACTCGTGCCCCACGATGGGTGCCAAAAAAATGTAGGCATTTCAATTCGCACCTCTAGAATGCGGATTAGAAACAAACAACTATGCACAGATAAAATGCTCT
>VDFB02283880.1:54430-86528 GCA_007258455.2 Sequoia sempervirens | reverse complement strand
AAAAAATCTATCATAATGATCTATGTGTTTACCCTGTTGGAGAAAAATATTCGATCTTTTTTATAGTGAGATGCAGGATACACCCAAGAATAGATCTAAAAATATCATATTTTTAAACCTTCAGATCTTTGAGATCGTTGCAGATTTGATTTGATTTTTGTTCAGCTAGACGAATCTAAAAAATTATTGCTTGAAAATGTTATTTGTTCAGAATAATCTAAGGGTGTTATTTTTCACTTGCACAATTTTTTTTTGTCTACCTTAAGATAACCATTAAAATTATTATTTTGTTAATCATAATATTTCATTGTATATTTGTATTTTGTTAGATTGTATTGGATAGTTAGTGGTTAATTTTTTTTTTTTTAAATTCAGCATAATATAATTTCTGTGTACTTCTTTTCATCACTTGTAAATCTAAATTTTTGTTACTTTTTGTGATCATAAAAAACAGAGATGATATTAGTCTCTGTTAAATATTTTTATGCATGTTTGAGATCTCTACAAGGTGATGAAAAAGGCCCTATGGTTTGGTAGGGTTTTGAGTATCCTTATTATTTTGATGGTAATGTTGTCACTAAGTTCTCTCTTTGCCCAAATATAGTCACCTGAGAAACGACCATGATGCTCTTGACTATAAATTACTTTGTTCTCCCTACCTTCTCACTACAGGTTTGATTCTTCAACTCTACCAACTTCCCTTCCATATCAGTGTCTTTTCATGCTCTTGCATCTATTCTCTTATGAATTTATTCTTATGACTCTGAAAGCTATCAGTAGGTCTATTATGACCATTAGGTCTTCAAGGGTATATGATTTTCTACCATGAACTCTTAGATTTTCATACTTTTGATGACAATTCTCCAAGGATGTTTGCTCACTAACTTAACTCTCTGTATATTCTCCATTATGCGTTGAAAATTCATGGTTTCTAGTTAACTATTTATTGGTGTAACCATTGCCATGTTTTTTGGGACTGTCATCCCTATAGGATAGTTTCCTTATAGATCTGAATATAATTTAAAAGGTGCCCATAAATATTGACAAGTTTCATAAGACTGTTGTGTCAAGGTAGTAGATGGTCGTGACATGTTTCATAAGACTGTTGTGACAAGTTTCATAATAATGCCATACCTCAAGAGCCAAGCAGACACGGTGCAATGTAGCTATAACATCCCGCATTACCGTGAAGGCCAAGCAAAAAATGTGTAGTATGGTAGTAAATCAAATACTTCTCCCATATCCCTGCAAGAGCTAAGAAGATATAGTGTAGTGTAGTAGTAACATCCCACATTACCACGAAGGCCGAGCAATAACGGTGCGGTGTGGCAGTAACATCCCACATTACCATGAAGCCAGAGCAATAATAGTGTGGTGTAGCAGTAACATCCCCCATCACTGCAAGGATCATGTCAAAATGATACAGTATCACAGTTAAACTATAAAATGAAATATCACATTTCTTTGAGGCATTTTTTTGAAACAATTCGCTTGCCTTGTGTATATTGCTTCCACATTTTCATGTATGTCTAGCAGGGCACTTGTAACTACAACATATGACAAAAAAACCCCTGTTGTTATGCTTTGATGGATGTCCCTTTGTTATACTAGATATCTAATGTACTGCACATTATTATAGTGTAAGCCTATTTTTCAGATTGTTTCATTTAGCATCACCAATATTCTCCACAAGAACATTTTCCCTATTTAAAATGATGGAAATGGTTCACATCTCTCAAAACAATTTCTCTTGCAACAATCTTGGAGATGAATTTAGATGTAGTGTGAAAATTAGAACATACTCGAAGGTTCTTAACAACTCTAATAGTTGCACCAGGGGCCATGTTTAACAAACCAAATGCAATTGCTAACTTTTCACTATGGTGGTAGATAAATGATTCTTTTTTCTTCTATTCCACAACATTAAGTAAAAGTCTTGAATATGGAAATACCCTGCCGCCTTCATTTTTCAAGCCAATTTCTTCAATTTTGCATAGATCTCCCATGTTTGTGGATGTGATCTATCTCCTACACAAAAAATCATGTACCATTTTATGCCCTTCAATCCAACTACACGTAGGTATCTTTTTAATTCCTCTATCTTTCATCAATCTCCTTACTATTTGAACCTCACCACACCTGCTCACTTCTGCACATATGTTTTAGAGAACATAAGATGCAACATTTTTAGGATGTAACTAAAAAGGTAGTGTTGCTAGAATACTCATCCTATATTCATATATGATCTGTGACAGGAACCAAAGGTTTAACTAGCATCTCAGTAATAATGTTTAGGGTGTCCTCAAGATAGCCAACATGGGCATGGTCAACCATGCACACCTAATGATCAACTATATATGTAATGCAATAAGGGTTAATGACGTGTGAAGTATGTGCAACCCTCATCCACTAAACCTGCATGATTGCATGCACCTAGAACACAAGCAAAGCTTACAATGCTGGTGTTCTATAGTGCTTCATTAATTCAAAGATTTTGAGAGCTTCCTTGCAAAATCCATTTTGTGCACATTCTGCAATCATATCATTTCATTCCATGAGATGACATCTCTTTGATTTTTTAGAGAACATAAGCTGCAACATTTTTAGGATCTAACTAAAAAGGTAGTGTTGCTAGAATACTCATCCTATATTCATATATGATCCACAGGAACCAAAGGTTTAACTGGCATCTCAGTAATAATGTTTAGGGTGTCCTCAAGATAGCCAACATGGGCATGAAGGTCAACCATGCACAACTAATGATCAACTATATATGTAATTCAATAAGGGTTAATGACATGTGAAGTATGTGCAACCCTCATCCACTAAACCTGCATGACTGCATGCACCTAGAACACAAGCAAAGCTTACAATGTCAGTGTTCCAAAGTGCTTCATTAATTTAAATATTTTGAGAGCTTCGTTGCAAAATCCATTTTGTGCACATTCTGCAATCATATCATTTCATTCCATGAGATGACATCTCTTTGAGGCATTCTGTCAAACAATTCATTTTTTACTACATTTTGGTGTCAAATATTTGGTAATTATGGTTAGTTTCATTACATTCAAATTCTGAATTATGGGAAATTATATACAGTAAATAGATTGATGGTTGTTTGGATAGTGAAATTAGCTCTTTTAGAAATTAACTAAAATATCTAGAAGGATTATTTTAATTAAAGAGGATTTTGTGGTTATTTTTATAAAAATGATTTAACAATGATTTTATAGTGTAGCTAGCTTGCTATTTTCATTCAAGATACAAGTCATCAAAGTCAAGCACATACCAAGAAGATGGTACTCTACTTCAAACCCTCAACCTCACTTAGTTTAGTTTGCTTACATGGGGATATTAAGGAAGTGGCTAAAAAATTAAAATATATATTATTTTTTGTTTGTGAAGGAGAATCCTGTGAGATTCAATATGGCAATGGATCAATATCTGGTTTCTTAAGTAAAGATGATGTCACAGTTGGGAAACTTGTTGTGAAACATCAAGTTAGTAATTTTTTGATGTTAAGGCTTCCCAGTTGGATATCAAAGATATTTTCTCATCAACTTAATTTGGAATTTATGTATAAATGGATTCTTCCATGGTGCAAGTCTTTACTCAGACAACACATGAACTAGGGTTGACATTTTTGTTGTCTAATTAAGTCTGATGGCATTCTTGGGCTTGGTTTCTAGGAAATTTCTATTGATAATGTTGTTCTAGTCTGGTTAGTGTTGATAGCCTTCATTCTATAATGTCAACTTCATTCTATAGTCTAAGCATATCACCAAGTTCTTAAACTTTGAACAAGGTTCTAAAATCAAGGGTTCAATATGCATATTTTAGGCCTATGTTGAACACTTTGTTTAAGGAATTTAATGACAAGGCTACGATTTTTTAATTGATTTATCTTTATGCTGTGTTTGAACTTTTGTAAACCTATAATATACAATGCACTTTTATTCTTTTTGAATTGAGACTAATAGCAATTCATGGTAGAAAAGGCAACACCCTGTTGTTCATATCAGATGGTACGTTGCATATAAAGGAGGAAAGATTCTAGCTGGGTTATTGTTGACTACATTAAAGGAGAGAGCTTCATATATGGGACATGATCAACACTCTCCTTCTTGGATTCTACACGTTACAACTTGCTCTCGGTTGATTTCCCACGTTGTAGAAGTTTTAAGAGATGAAGGGGGCATGTGCTCGCATTGAAGGGCTTCAAACACGCATTTCCATCATTGCATAAGTTTTTTGGAGAATTTTCTTTCTTGCAATCATTTCTGTGCAATATTGTAACTCAAATTTTCAGTCTTGTGACTAAAAATAATAATTGTAATACTCTATTTCTAAACTATAATTAGAACACCTTTCTTTTATTAATAAAGTTCACCAATTTTTCCTTCTCAATGGCTATCTTATTATTGTGTGCAATTGATGATTGATGTGTATTTTTGTGTTTTATGCTTAAATCCTCATATCAATCAATTAAAATGACTAAATATACTACTAATTGACATCAATTAATAATTAAATTGACTGAATATACTACCAATTGACAGAAATCAGTTAACAGTGAATAAAAATGACTAAATAAGTGACCAGTTAACATCAAACACTAAATATATCAGTGAATAAAAAAATGACTAAATAAGTGACCAAATTATAACAATCAATGACTAAATCAATAACTAAATAAGTGACTAGTTAAATATATCAGTGGATACAAAATGACTAAATAAGTGACCAGATTAGAATAATCAATGACTAAATCAATGATTAAATATATCAGTGAAAAAAATGACTAAATAAGTGACCAGATTACAACAATGAATGACTAAATCAACAACTAAATATACTACCAAATCGATCAATCAAAACCAATAGATGACTAAAAATGGTTTAGTCATCAATCTGGTCGTGTTATATATGACTGACAATAAACTACTAATGGTAACGTGACCAAGTTCAATCATTTATAAGCAATTTTTAGTAATTTTTTTAGTAGTTTATTGTTGTTTCTATACTAGTGTGTTAGGGATCTATGTTACCAAATTATTCTATATTTTTACATACTTCTCACTCACCTCCAATACAAAATTGACAAAAAAGAAAGTTCCCTAGACTACATAGTCCATGTGCTTGCATTTGAACTCTTAAATACATATTATTTTGTTGATTCAATATTGTCTCATAATTATGTTAGGGAAGAATATTTTTTTCCTTTAACTAACTAAAATAATTGTCATTTTTTTTGAGTTTTCACTTGATCTTGTAGATAATTTTGCATTAAAATCAATCCACAATTGCACTTGCATCTTTAAATTTTATTGAATCTAATTTTTTTAGCTACTCCATAACATGAGTTTTTTTCACATATGCTTTAGCTATATCATGCTCACTTTTACCATTCCCAACTTTAGAGAAACTCCATGAATGCTAAACATTGCTTTCTTTATGGGTCCTACATAGCCAATAAAATGATCGAGCATATTGGAACTATTCTATACAATTGTCTAACCATATACGATGTTATGTCATTTGAATGTCTCTTTCCTTCAAATTATTATAAATATTTTAAAATAATACTGCACAAAATCTTATGAATATAATAAGTTATCACTCAAATAAAATTGATACCCCTTCAATATTTCTTTTATCATTTTATATACTATCATCTATATGTCTATATATAATATGAACAAAAATGACCAACTATATTAAATTATAACATTGTGACTGAATCTCCTCTTGTGGAGCAAGAGTGCAGTTTTTTGTAAACTCAACAACTAAAAGTATAATTTTAATTCAAAATATATTTTTACATATGCAAAAAATTTCATCAAACCACTAAGTATATTGAGAGTGTTTCACATATTCTTACACAATTTTATTCTTGAATTTTACGAGTAATGCATACACACTACTTTGCTCAACCACTAACTTACAACACTTTCCTATATATAATATAATATTTGAGGCATGTCTAATAAATGTTTTCGACAAGGATCATGATTTTTTTATTCTACTTAATTTCTAATTTTTTAATATTAGAGAATACTCCCATATTATCATGCTAATATTTTTCAATTAAAGCCCTAGTTTCATTATTTGATTTTATGTTAGACTTTGGGAGTCTATCAATAGAAGTCCAACATTAGTTAATTAGATTATCTTCAATACTTACTCTTTTTTACTTCTCTTCTCAAAGTTTTAGTTTGTACATTAATTTTTTTACTAGTCTAAGTACTTAACATTCATTTGTTCAGAATTTATTTATTAATTATAACAAATGTTATTTCTTGTCGTGTTGCATTTTTATTTCTAAATCAAGTATTGTTTAATAGAATCAATAATATTAGCAACATTAAAAATAATTTGTTTCATTGGTTCATTATTCTTTTTAGTTATTGCATACCCAATTTTGTCATTCCGCTTAATTGCATTACTAGTTGACATTGATATCCTAGACATTTTTATAAAGAGATTGTTTATATAATTGGTTTGTATGGGTTCAAATTGATCTTCAAGCTATCTTACCATGGAGATTATCTAAATATCTTCTTTGTTTTATTATAAAAAAATATTTTCACTCATATTGGGGATTCTATTATCCTTTTTTGTTGTATTGTTCTTAATAACAAATTTGAATTCAACATTACTATGTCCAACTTTCTTTAACATACTAATATCATCACCATTGAGTAAAATAGAAGGCTTACCTAGACTCATTTCTATAATTACCTTTTCCATATTCTTATATTCTACATTCATCATTTCTACATTCATCTCATTTACATTTATATCTTCTATATTCACCTCATCCATGTTGTTGTCTTCAAATTTCCCCCCTTTCATAGTCACCACATTGGATGTTTCAATATTTTTTATTTGTCAAACCCTCTCTCAGCTCTTTTTATCATTTCATCGTTTTCTCTCAATGTACTTCAATGTCTTTAGGTGTCATGAGCTTCCATTTACTTTGTTGATGCTTATTTGATCCCATAATTTCCAAATTATTTTGATAATAAATCAGTCCATGATAATTCCTTTGCTTGATTCTTCTAAAAATGTTGCAATTCTTTTTAAATTTGAACAAGAACATGAAAAAATGTTGCAATTCCTTTTAAATTTGAACAAGAACATGAAAAAATGTTGCAATTCCTTTTAAATTTGAAAAAGAACATGAAAAAATGTTGCAATTCCTTTTGAAATTAAATAAAATTCTATTTTTTTTTGCTAAAATTCCTTTTAAATTTTAATAAAAATCTAAAAAAAATGTTATAATTCCTTTTAAAATTGAATAAAATTTGCAAAAGAAGAATGTTGCAATTTCTTCTAAAATTGCTACATAAAAAAATTTATTTTTTAGTTGCCATCAAGTCATACATGATAAGTAAAATAAATAAGAAATTATATTTATAATGTTGTACTACATTTTTATAGACAAAAGTTGACAACGACTATAACGAAAAATGAGTAACCATTTCTAAATGAGCGTGCATTTTAAAAAGAAATGGGTATCCATTTATAAACACATACTCATTTCTTTATAGAACACATAAACATTACTTTTCAGAATACACACACATTTTATAACAAATATGCATTTCATGAAATTTAAAATTTCATACCTACACGTTTACTTTGGTTTTAGTGGGAAGGAAACCAACCATAAGCCATGAACCCACAAGTACAATGTCATGAAACTAAAAGTATTAAGAGTATTGTTCAATATTAAAAAAAAAAAAAAAAGTATTAAGAGTAAAAACTAAATTTGACAATATGGTTGATGAATTTGTTTTTATAAGTTTTAGATGAAATCAAAACCCATTACACTTGACAATGTCTACTTTTCAAATATCTATTTTTTTAGTATTAAACATATATTTTTATTTGCTAATTAATTTTTAAACAAAAAACCTAAATGACATATATCACTATTTTTTTAATCTTTTGATATTACATCAAAATCGTGTTACAATTATTTTCGGTCAAATCATGTTAGTTGTATAAGAGAGGTTTTAAAAAACACTTTAATTATGGAAAAAACTAATTTAAAAATATTTATTAGTAAATCATAAAAAATTATCCCAACCATATTTTAACATTATATACAACTTTTAAAAAAAAAAACAAAAAACTTCTATTTACTACTTATTTTCATATGCATGGTTTGACCAACCCCTTAATGCTTAGATCAATGACAATGAGTGATATCAAAGACAACATATGAAGAAAACATATGTAGACATGCACATGTCCTATGTGATACCGGATGAAATAAAATGATAATTTTAAAATAAGAAACGAATATATGAAAGTAAGTTTGAATAAAAGTACATTAATAATGAAAAATGAAGAATATATAAAATATATAAAAATTAATATGAATAAGAATAATTAAACACAAAAATACCACTGATTAATGAACAGATTTAAATTCCATGAGCCCATAGGTTTGTTGACAAGGCCACACTTAGAATTCCCCTCATATTTGGGGAAAAAATAAAATTCTTTTTGGGTTTTTACATCTTGTGTTCCCCATATTGTATGGTGGGAATGTTTGTAAAGTAAGGCAGTATACTTGCGGTGTAAGCTTTGAATCACTTTCACTCCCATGGAATCCCTTTCGGCTGTAAACCCGTATAAACAATCAAATCTTTTTGTTTTTAATAAACAGTCCTCATTTTAACCAGACCCACCACAGTACACATGTCAATGTTACGAGTGGCCACAATGGGTAGCCAACAAATTTGGCTCTGTTCAATGTTGCAGCTGGGCATTAAAAAACAGATTAGACGGCTGATGTGGTGCATTTTTGGTGAGCAGGTGTGCAGTATAATAACAATGGCACGAAAAGTATGGTCTTTGGGGCGACTGCGCTGTACACAGTATTAATAATGATGGCGTATAATGATGCAAGTTGCTTGCGGGACCAGGCTTTTTCTTTTGAACTTTTCCTTTTTTAACTTTTCCATGGACATTAATTTTGTGATTACAATTTACATGGACATTAACAGTCATGGGTCTTAGGGAAGCAGAGTAGAATGAAAAAATGTCCAATATTGGGAATCGTCCACTGCACCTGCTGCTATTGCTTCTGCTTTTATCATTCGGGCTATAATGATGCGGGAATGTTGTGTTATGGCTCAGGCTCATTGTTCAGGTGCATTGTGCGCAGTCGTTTCATAATTAATACTCAATGCTTGGGGATTTCCGATGCGCTTCAATTTAATGTGATTTAATGGCTGACAATTCTTTGTTAGTTAATGCATCAGGTTCCAGGGTTTTGACGATGAATGAATTCCCCGGTGGGGTTTTGAACCCGCGACCAGCGTAAGGGCGATTGCAAGTGTACGTACGTTTAGAGCGTGTGGAAATGGAAATGGCCAGGAATGCGAGTGTACTGTTCTGGATTTGACGGTTATTTTGGAATGTCGATGCATTCTCCAATCTAAACTGCGTGACATTTAGAATGGCTGAGGTATATTCTTCAATTCGAACTGCGTGACTTGGGAAGTAAAATATGCTCATTAGTTAGTGAAACTCTTTTTGACGTCTCCGTATGTAGAAATAATTCCATGCCTCGTGTAAAATTTATAAATATATGCATGTTTTTATTAGATTATTGTTGTCCTCATTTGAATGCGAGCCCAGAGAATGCAATATATTCACGGTTGTTTGCAGGTGGTGTCGAGCATGTCTGGCAGGCTCTGGAACTGGAATTTGCATTTCCTTTTGGGGTTTAGAGGAGCTGTAGGTCTGTAACGGGATTTGGATGAACATAGCTACGTACAGGGACCGGAAACAATTGTCAGGTGGATCAAAAGCAGAAAATTTAAGGTAAGGACTTCGGAAACTTTGAAGTGCCGGTAGATGTCGTGGAAATAGTGAAGCTTTGAGAACTGTAGACAGTATTTAAAAATCTCACTTGTAAGCATTTTAAAAAAGAAGCTTTTATTATGTCCATTCAGGGAAATCCAACCAAAAAGAAAGCCCAAGATGGCTGTTTAAATGTAAGATGATTCTGAGAGCAGAACATTTCAGATAAGTGGAAAGAGGCTTGAATGTTTAACAACAAAGTTGAGGCTGCTTCTGAAGGATTGATATTTGAAGCAGGAGCGGCAGAACAGCAGAATAATAGGGGGCTTAGAAAGGTTGTGTGTTTATGGTGAGGTTTATGGAAGGCTGCGCTGGTGCCTCATGGAAGACGGTTCGATTCCCAGGAAGTAAACCGATGCTGCATTTTAGCAATTCTTTTAACGGAGTAGGGCTGCGATTGTTGCTCCTGCATGCCATAATCTTTTGTAGAGCGGGTGGCTTCGATTCTGACGACAGGCAGGCGCTATTGAGGTTGAGAGAAGCGCTTAGGGTTCCGAAAGGACGTCTGGCCGATTGGAAAGGAGAAAATTGCAGCCAATGGACCGGAGTTACCTGCGATTTTCTGTCTGGACGTGTTACTCGGCTGAATTTGAGCGCAATGCAGCTTTCAGGCTCGATTTCAGACAAAATTTGCAGGCTAGAAATGCTTCAGGCACTGGATTTAAGCAAAAACAATATAAGCGGCGTCATCCCGCCATGTATCGGCGACTTAGCTAAACTAGAAACCCTTAGGCTAAGTAGAAACCAGGTTACAGGTTCGATTCCCTCCTCGCTTGGAAGCCTCCGCTTGTTGAGCACTGTAAACCTTGAAGACAATAGTATTACGGGACCCATTCCTGCATGCATTGGTAATCTTACAAGTCTCACGTTTCTGTCTCTTTCCCTTAACGGCATCAGCGGCAAAATACCGCCTACCTTCGGAAAACTGCTTAATCTTACTTTCTGCTACATGGGCAACATCAATCTGCAGGGCGAACTACCTGACTGGATTGGCAGTCTGGTAAGTCTGCAGCGTTTGCATCTCCAGAACAATTCTCTAGTTGGAAAAATCCCCCTTTCAATCGCAAAGCTCCCAAATTTGCTACAGCTGGACCTTTCTGGAAATGCTTTGCAAGGACCTGTTCCTGACTGGGGGTTTCCGATTGTTTCATTGAAGCTGCATTCAAACAGACTCTCTGGAACCCTCCCATGCTTTGCTCAGGCTGCCAAAAGCCTGCAAATACTAAACCTCTCCAACAATTCTCTCACTGGTGGTATTCCAGCCTGCATTTCTCACTTGTCGATGCTCTCCGAGCTCAATTTGTCGTGTAATAGTTTCAACTTGGCTCTACCGCCGACTCTTTTGTTTTCTGATAATCTCATTACTCTGGACTTGCATTCCAATCTACTTCCTGGTCGAATTCCCCATCGCATTGCCCAGACATCTGATTTGAATGGTCTGGTTCGGCTTGATCTTTCTTACAATCGTCTCACAGGCCATATTACGGAGGAAATTGGTGGCTTGAAGTGGCTGCAGGCTTTGTTTCTGTCACATAATGATTTAACAGGGGAATTGCCTGAGACAATCGGTGATATGATGTATCTACAGGTTATTGATTTGTCATATAATAGGTTATCTGGGTTCCTGCCTGTTTCATTGGTTCAATGTTTTCAGCTTCTACAGATCAAGCTAAGTCACAACAATATTTCTGGGGCAATTCGGCCTGATTTTGGGGCATTAGCAACACTTAAGATTCTGGACATAAGTAACAATCAGTTGTCAGGGGAAATCCCATTGCCTCTGGCAGGATGTTCCAAGTTGGAAGTGGTGGATTTGAGCTGGAATAATTTAGTAGGGCGTTTGCCTGATGCAGTGTCAAAGTGGGAGAATCTGCGTGTGCTCAGTTTAGGTCACAATCATTTCCAAGGGCTTCTTCCAGATTGGATTTTGGATTTTGAAAGCTTGCATATGCTTGATCTTTCCAGCAACAACTTCTCAGGTTCTCTTCCATTAGATGTTCGTCTGCAGGCTGACAAGTCCACATTTGAGCAGTTGGGGAATAAAAAAGGGTTACATTTTGAAATTGTGACTGCACAATTGGAAGGCAGCCAACGCCAACCTAATTTTGATTATTTGCTTCGTGTGACTGCAGGAATTGATCTTTCCATCAATGCACTCTCTGGTACAATTCCTTATGATCTAGATAGGCTAAAGGGTTTGCAATATCTGAACATTTCATACAATGAATTTACAGGGCCTGTTCCCAGCAGTCTCGGAAATGTTACCTCTTTAGAATCTCTTGATCTTTCACACAACTTTCTGTCGGGGCAAATACCAGCTGAGCTTGGTAATCTTTCATTGTTAATGGACTTTAACTTGTCTTATAATGCCCTTTCGGGATCCATTCCTCAGATTAAGAGGCTGGCCAGGTTCCATGATGCATTTCTAGGCAATCCTGGGTTATGCGATGATGCTCTACATGGTTGCTCTTCAGGGGGTCTGACGGAGGCATCTAGTACACGGACAAAGCAAATGGAAGATGAAGGTTTTATATCCTTATCTGCATTTGGCATCAGTGCTCTGATTAGCTTTTACCTCTCAATTCTCAGCATGTTCTCCTTTCAACGGGCAAGGGATTACATTATTAGACCCTGGAAACCTTTGTGTGCTCCGACGTGAGATTTTGTATTGGTTTAAATATTGATATTAATTTCTACCACTGGACCCTGCAAACTTAGTTGAAAATTGAGGTTATGGCCTCTGAAGAGCTGCTTTTTGGAAATGCAAAGATGCTTTATTTGATTTTGAGCTTTAAGACTTGGGATATAAGCACTAATAAATGCTCATGAAGGAAAAGTCTATAAGTGCTCCTGTTAGAAACTAAGCTGCAGAGGGACTCTTTAGCCAGGGGATATACACATTGGTTTGCAGAGTCAGTTAATACAATAAATCCATAATTGCAGGAGGTATCAGTCCTGATTCACCAATGGTAAAAGTCCATTGTTTCACATCTTGTACCAGTGCATGAGGGTTTTCCCTATTCAATTGCTTGTCTTTCGATCAAGTAAAGATGCCTGGATTCTCATGCTATCAGTACCATCACAAGAACTACAAGTAAGCTCTTCTCTTCACACATTTTGTGTTTATATTGCTAACATTGTTTATATGTATATGATGCTTAGAACTGTAAGTTCCGCTTATCATTCCTTGATGTACCTTTTGTGCAGAGTTCATTGAGGCTTTCAAGCTTCTTGCCAGTAGTAATATTTTGAGTGATGAAACATTTAAGGTTAGCAATCTTATGATTTTTAAGTATTGTCATATGAAGCTGCTTAAATTGGCTTAAATAAGTTGTCTACCAATTGTCTGCAATGAATCTACAGCATCCCTTACTTCAGTTGTTTGAAGTGATGAACCACTTTATTGTGCACCATTTCTATCATATTAGTTTTTCACCATTTAATACAATATATAACGAGTGTTCACTGTAAATCCTTTTAGAAAATGTGCATATAATGAATGTCCACTCTAAATCTTTTAGCAAATGTGCTTTCATTTCCACAGGTCAAATCTGGGAAAAACGACTCTGGAGTTTAAATTATCAGATACCTAAATATTGTCACCATTGCAAAGTGAATACAGCAGGTAAAAGGAAATATGGAGAGAACTCCATATGCACATCATATCATGTCTGGTTGCAATGGATTCAAGCTATATTGATTGCAATGGGTTCAATCCGTGCCCATAATACCCAATGTTTGACGGTTTCATTCATAAGATGCTGACAAATTCTGTACTGCTTGTACACAGTATTCCTGTTTTTGACATCTGGAATTTCAAATCCTTAGTTCAGCTCAAGATATTGTACTGTCTTTTCAAATCTTATCTATAGGAATATTTGGTCATTTAAGCTTTCACATCAGCATATGATTCATTGGGGATCAAGTTACATTTGAGAGGTGATTTTGCCTGCCCTTATGAGAGCGGAAAAATGCATTGTATACAATCCCTGTAATTTTTATTCCAAAATTATCTATTTGTACTTGCATTTCATGTTAGAATGCCTGCCATGTGCAGAAGAAAGGTGATCAAACTTCAAAGCTTGATGTTTATGATGTCATGAAGAGGTTTCCTCTGATTTTTCAAAAGCAATGCATCTGCCTATTGTATTTGTCGGTGGGACCTTGAGGCTATGAATGTGTTCCTTGTTTCTGGTATCCAACTCAAATTCTCTACCCTAGGAACGAGAATATGCCCTTTGTTGGAGAAAATAGAAATGGGCAGTCACAGTCCCATAAAGTTTGCTCGTGGGGCACATCATAAAGAGTTGTACTTGACGTGTTGTTTACAATGAATATTTCCCTATTGGAATTGGACAGTCATCTGTTTCCTGTGATAATGAAACTGGGGTATAGGCATCTACAACATCAAGAGTATATGTATACTTTCCGCACTTGTTAAGCAACTACCTGTGTGGAATGCGAAGCCAGGGTATCTTTAGATCTTTATTCTACATCATAAACTACTTTAGTTAAATTAAATTCCAGTAATTCATAACTGCAATCGGCTGGTAAAGCCCTTCTACTTTGACGCGAAATGTTTAACCCGTACAATGGTGTGTCACTCGGATGTCTAGCGTGCAAGGGTTTAACACCATTTACTGTCAGATCACAACCCAACCATCTTATCTAATTCTCCTAGAATGCATGGTTTGGATGATGATTGTGTTATGGTAGATTGCATGTATTGTGCATTATAGTACGTATTTGATTTAAACAGGATATATTTTAATTGAATGGCACCAAGACTCCATGATTTTTTTTCGAAGCATTTTTCTTAAAGTACACAATAATTCATGACTGTACAAATTAATTGCATTAGACGTTACATGAGAATATGGAATCAAACCTCCATGAGAATTTGGATAAGGATGGTAAAAACCACAACCATTTTATCGCTACACCACGATGTACGGGTAGCTTTGATGTGGCTGGAATCTGTTTCTTTTGAAAGTAAATCATTATTAGAAAAATAAGTAAAGACTAGAAGCCTCTTCAAAAGCAAGAAGCAAGATGCCTTATAAAAGGTCAGAAATTATTACGAGGGGACTAGAAAAGAATATTGCCATATTTTTTTCATAGAACAAAGAAAACCAGAGTTTTTGTTTATACCCATAAAAATAAAGGAAAAGGTAATATAATTGTGAAAAATAAATCATGAGGTTTTCTGTAGTTGCCAATCAGGGTTTGATCTAATTTGTATTATTTAATAAAAGCGTCTAGAAAGGTGGTTTCTTAAATAACACCGGAGCTCAGGTTGCCCCAAGTCCATTTTGCATTGGATGTGTGTTTGATCTAATTTGACAGGTTGTTGGCTACGATTGGCTGAGTTGTGGTCGTATTGGGTTTAGTGCATATTAGTCTTAGAATGTTTTAAAGGTAAAATAAATAAATAAATTTTTTGATTTCTGTGCTGACTGTACAGTTGTGGAGTGGTGGTTTTCGAAGCTAAGCAATTACGGTCATAAACCTTAAAAGTAATTTAATGGGAGTTAAGAGTTTGGACGATCTAGTTGAGAATGAGGCTCGCTTAACTCGAGCAACAAGGTGGAGGGTGACAAAATTGGCAAGAGAGCCTTCGCAAAGAGGACTTCTAGGGAGGGGTAGAGAGTGGTCTTGAAAAGTAAATGTAATCCGAAGCATATGTTAAGACAAAAGTATTAATGAACTATGATTTAATTAATTAATTGATTTTTTAAGGGGCATTTAATATTGGAAGTAAGAGGTAGGGATTTTTGTTCAAATCTATCGAGTGATTGAAAAAGTGGGTTTGTGGTTTTTTATTTTCAAGAATGTCGTAATATACAAAATAGAGTTGGATATAGTCTTCTAGAATATGAGAAGGTTCCATCTCATTATATCTTTTGGAACCTTGAAGGAGGGTCTCAAAATATTCAAAAATGTGTAGTGAGCTTGTAGATGAATTGAATTAGGAGATCTTGTAGATATGTGGGTTGTTCTCCAACAAACCCTTTAAACTATCAAACAAGTTTTGAAAGTTGAGAAGGCTAAGGTTACTCTTTCTTACAAATGTTTGGATTTTAATTTTTTAGTTAAACCATTGGAGCTTCTCTTGGGCCCCTTGAATTTCCTTTAAATTGTAATTATGTTTGTTAGCTCTGTTCAAGTGATCTTTCTCCTATGGAAAGAAGTTTAGTTGAGAAACAATTATCCTCTTGTTTTAAGAAATTGAAGTGGAAGTTCATTAATTAAATTAGATCTCTCAAGACTTGCCAAAAGTGGGTTCTCTTCCCTAGTAAGCCTCTTCCTTGCTTGTGAGAGTTGCATGGAATGTATGAACATAGAACTCCTAAAGAGAATTTAGTTATAGTCTTGTGAAAAATTTGTTCAAAATGAGATTTTTGTGGCCACTTTTGAAGTAGTTTCTAGTTTTAAGATGAATGGTTCTATGTCTAAACTCTATTCTTTAAAGAAATCTCTTTTTTGTAAGAACATTCATGAATTGCTTTTAAATGTTTAGCCAAGCACACGCCTAATCCTCTAATCCTCCTCTCTATCAAGGATTTATGAATCTTAAAAATTAGAATGTGAGGGGTTGGAAGCTCTTGAATGAGCAATTATTGTGAGGATGCTTAGGAGGTCTAGATAGGATATTGACTTTTATAATTGCAAGAAATTAACATTCTGTAATTTTCTTTAGATTAGGCCATCAAATTTGTTTGAGGCTATTCAATTATATGTTCTCTATGGGAAAGGTGAGGGGGTTGGTGGGTGTGTTATTTTGTTGGGTGAAAAGTAAGGCATGATCCTTAATAATGGTTCTTTTCCATGTGATAGACTACTTTGGGTAATTTTGTAAGATAATGGGGTTAAGTTCAACTCGTGTTTAAATTATGTTCCAAATGATTATTGAGAGAGGTTCATTTTGGTCAACTTGATTTATATTGGAGGGCATGTCTTGGGGTCAAAGAATAGACCAAATGTTGTGCAATTTTGATAGATTTTGAGGAGTTTTGTGATAGAATTGAATGGAGGTTCATTGAGCTTACACATGCTTAAGGCACAACAGGTTTTGGAGAAAAGTTGATAAAGATGGTATGGGCTCTTTTTAAATATTCTTCTAGTCAACTAGAAATTAATGGAGAATTTTTAGAGGTGTTTCAACTACAAAGGTCTACTAGACAAATTGACATTCTTGCTCATTTCTTTTCTTTCTTAGGGGCACTTCTCCTAGGCCTCTAGTTAAGGACATTTGTTGATTAAGGTTTACTTTGTGGATGATACTTCTCTTTTCATTGTCGAGGAAGATAATTTTTGTGCTGTTAGCTCTCAAAAACGTAGGCAAGATGCCTCAGGAGGCTGCCAATCTCTTGATACGCTTCAGGGTAACAGATAAGGTCAAAAAAATTCAACCTTATACTCTTTAGGTGCTGCAAAACCTGGGTGGGTGTACCCCTCTGAATGGTGCATACTTAACTTGTGATTATCTTCTTAAGGCAATTTGTTCACAATGGCAATAGGAAGTGAACAAATGGAATTCACCTTGAAAAATAGTAACAATATTCTGATCTGAATCCTAAAATGAATGCTTAACATAACATATGTAAAGAAAACTAAATAAAGTTCAATTGGTGAAGTGCAGAGACCAGTGCCTTGTTGGGTATGCAGAGTCAAATGAGATCAAGATGAGCAACACTTCTCTGAGAAGATTCAAATTATCTGGCATATATTATGCTTACAACTTGTATAAACATCCAAGAATGTGATTACTAAGCTCTACTTGAATAATCCAATTGAATCTCTCTGATTACTGTGATTAACTAAAAGGATTTAGTCTTTATTTGAAAGAACCAATCAATCGATCACACAAGTACAACAAATGTGCACTGATAAATTGAATACAAACTTGTCATATCAATTTAAACAATCAGAAAGAATCCATCTTGGAGACAACTTAGCAATTCTTTTATTAAATTCAACAGATAACTGATACCAGACATGTGCAGCAACATTAATTGACAATCATAAATACCTCCATTCTAGAACATGCATCAAAGCCTCTGATTTAATAAATTTACTATTCTGTATCCATACAATTTGCCTATTGTATCGAATAACTGATAATTGGTGATAAAATCTCATGATGTTTTACAAATGTCAAAATGCCTATTTATACATAAGCATTTGAAGAAAATATCATATTGAGATCACATGTCGGCCTAGCACAAAATTCGAGCTCAAACAACGACGACCTGCAACGGTCTTCAAGTATTCTACATGTCGGCCACAAGATTTGTATTTCTGTTATTTACCAGTGAAACAGTTGGCGAGACAACATTTTGTCCTGCTGAAGGCAATTCACTCATTATCATCCTATGCACTCCATTGTTTTATTCGCATTCGTTGTAGCTCATCTGGGTCGGTGAGAAGTCATGGAGATATCATTTACGTTTTGCCGATATATACTTCGCCTCCCATATGTCGCTGTAGCGGTCCGTTGGTCATACCGAAGCCACATAGTATTCCTTTGTTCCCATTTGTGCTTTGCTATAAAACAGATATCGAGGAGACCCTATATCGATAGTTTTATCTCCCATCGAAAGTCATTTGGAAGAAAGCTTTTGCATCATCGGTGAGACAAACTCACTTTGCTAAGACCTCATGCCGCAGATCTTAACATATTGCGAAGGGATCCCAAAGTGCACCTGTCGCTGAGACATCTTAATTTTGGTAAGACATTAGCCCGACCATCTGACTCTCGCCGATAAACCGCTCCATGTACAAGTCAGGAAGACACATCAAGTTTCGGTAAAACACTACCCTGATAGCCAAAACCCATGCCGATAGATGTCTCCACGGTCGCCAAAACAAGGATGCTACAATGATAACTGCCAGAAGATGAAAGCCGATCGTCAAAACAATAGAAACGTCTTGTCAATAGGCAACATACGTTTGCAAGCAGGAAAACGGATCAGGGAGACCCAAATGCTGTCACGCCAATATGCTTGAAACAAAAAATATTAGCAGAAAAACATAGTGGGTCGGGGAAACCCGAACAGACTCATGCCGATATGGACCAAAATGTGTAAAATGCAGACATAGATGAAATCCACGGGAAAAAAGGGCAAAATGCAAGAAAAAATACCACGAGATGAAGAAAAACATGCATAAGGACTAGGGGTATGAAAAACATCAAATTTTGATAGTTCCAACAGTGGCTCTGTCTGGGGATGAATGATAGTCAGATCATTTCAAGGATCTAGGATCTTTGGGTGAGAAGACCAGACATAAGATGATGAACCAGTGGGCAGCGATGGAATGAATGGCAATGGAAATGAATGCAGAGTGGAGATGAATGGAAAATGACAGTGAAATGGAGATGGGCAAAAATCCTAGACTACTGTGCATGGAAAATAATTTTAAAAAGGATACACAAGAGTTGTCCATGCACTGGCAACCCTTATTCCTCTGCGTTGCTCAAGAGAAGAAAAGCTTCAAGAATTGCTCATGAATAGGCAATTCCTGATCTTCACCAGCCATGTTCTGTAGATAATATGAGTCTTCACCCTTCTTTCCAACAACAACAAAAGGTCCCAGCACAAGGCTTCAAACTTACCATGCTTGCCCTTTTCTTGACACCTTGCATTCCACATCAACACCAAGTCATTTTCTTCAAATTTTCTATTCTTTTCCTTCTTGTCAAATAGATACTTCATCCGTGCCTGTAACTTCATGTTTTGATTTTGGGCCTCTCTTCTTACTTCATCAAGTTCAACAAGCTGCTCCATTCTGTCTTTCATGGGCTCAGGAACTTCCAAATCTTCCTGTAAGACAAACTTGTAGACTGGTAACAAATTCTGCAGAGGCATCCTGGCTTGTGCTCCATACACTAATTCAAATGGAGATTTTCCAATTGCCTTTTTCACAGTGATCCTATCAGCTGACACAACCAATTTTAACTTTGAATCCCAAGCCTTCTTGTTCTGTCCCAGCATCCTCTTTATAATCTTCAAGAGACTTATTGCTGGACTCTACTTGACCATTGGCTTGTGGATGATAAGGAGCTGCATAAAAAATAGTAATGTCATACTTATCACAAAAGCTTTTGAATTCATCTGACCTGAAACACATCCCATTGTTTGTGATTATCCTCAATGGTGTGCCAAATCTGGTGATAATGTTGTCCATCAGGAAATTTGTTACAACTTTACTTGTAGCATGCTTGGTTGGGATTGCCTCTACCCACTTTGTAAAATAATCAGTGGCAACTAGTATCCATCTATGTCCTCCACTTGACTTCTCTTGTATTTCTCCAATGAAATCAATTCCCCATTGATGAAAAGGGGCATCGGCCTGCAAAGGTCGAAGTGGCAAAGCACCCTGATACTTTAATTTTTCAGAAAACTTTTGGCAAGCTTCATATTTTCTCACATGTGTAAAAGAATCATTAAAGACCTTTGGCCAATAATACTCAGCTCTGAGAATTTTGTGTGCAGTTGTCTTTGCCGAATAATGACCTCCACAAACTCCTTTATGCATTTCCTTCAAAACATACTTGGCCTGTGACTCATCCAGACATAACAACAATATGCCATCTCTGTTTTTCCAAAATAGATCGCCATCCATAAAAACATATTTGGATGCCTGCAACTTCAAAGTTCTCTTTTGACTGTCACTCAATCCATCTGGACACTTCATGTATTTAAGATAATGCATAACATCAGTATACCAAAGAGTGTGCTCAATGCTTGCAATTGCAGTCCCTTCTTCTATATTACATACTTGACTAGTTTCAATATTTGATTTTGCCATCAGCCTAGCCAAGCCTTGGCCTTTTACTAGCTTAGTAATCTGTATTTCCATGTCAAATTCTTGAATCCTGTTGATCCATCTGCATCTTTTCCCTGTAACTTCAGACTATGTCAGAATATCCTTAATAGCTGTATGAGGGACATAAGCAATCACTTTTGCTCCAATAAGATATGGTCTTAATGCTTTAGTAGCCGTCACTAATACAAATGCCTTTTTTTCCATTATGTCATACTTCAATTCAGACCCCTGTAATGATTTACTAAAGAAAGACACAGGTTGTTCATAACCATCATCATTTTTTTGTAACATAATAGCAGCAATAGTATGCATTGAAGCAAATGAAAATATCTCAAAGGGCTTTGTAAAATCTGGGGATTTAAGAACATGAGCCTTTTTGATAGATATGAAAGCATTTAAAGTTTCAGCAGTCCAGTCCATTTTTTGTCCTTTCTTCAACATTTTAGATATGGTCTTGATGATCTCAGCAAAATTAGAAACGAATCTTCTAACAAAATTAATTTGTCCAAAGAATGACTGTATAGCCTTAACAGTTTTGGAAACATGAATCTTATCAATAGCTTCAACTCTCTTAGGATCTATTCTAATTCCCACTTTTGAAACAATGTGCCCCAAAAGCTTACCTTTTGTTACTGCAAAATGATATTTCTTTGGATTTAAACTAATACCATATTCAAGAGCTTTAATAAATATATTTTTCAGATGTTGGACATGATCTTCAACCCTTTTTGAATAAGCAATTAGGTCATCCTGGTACACCACCATGATAGCATTAATCAAATCAACAAATGCTACATCCATAGCCTGTTGAAAAGTGGCTCCAACATTAGTGAGACCAAATGGCATTCTTATGTATACATATGTTCCCCAAGGAGTTGTGAATGCTATCTTGTATTGCTCAGATTCCTTGACTTTAACCTGATTGTATCCAGATAACCCATCCATCATAGACAGCAGCTCATACCCTATCACCTTATGTAATATAGCCTCCATATTGGGTAAAGGATAATTATCTTTGAGAGATGCCATATTTAAATTCCTAAAGTCCACACATAATATGATATCACCATTCTTTTTTCTCACAGGAACCAGATTTGAAACCCACGTTGAATGTCTGATTGGTTTGATAATTCCTCCATCCCTGAGCTTTATCAATTCCTCTTGCATTTTAGGTTCCAGCGTTGGATTTATAGGTTTTTGTTTTTGTCTGAAAGGCTTGGCGTTTGGCTTCAGTGGTATTTCATGCTGAAATAAATCTTCCCAGTATGCTTTCAGATCTTCATAAGACCAAACAAAAACATGCTTGTATTTTCTCAGCAACTCAATCAACATTCTTCTAATTGTAGGGATGATCTTCTTTCTAATGTATAACTTTCTTGGTGCTATCTCAGTCCCCAAGTTGACTTCTTCAACATCTTCTCTTCTGACGGGCGTTTGTTTCATTAGAGATCTATCATTTCCATCATACAACCTCTCCAATGCCACTAGACCCTTGGGCAGTTTATTTGTTTTGAGCTGCAATATTTCCTTTCCGAACATTGTTTCCCTTTTACCTCTTCAACAAAAGCATTGAAATCAATTTTCTGGGCCTCATATTGATCTATACAATTGAGAAATCTCAAAAGATCAGTATTATCATTGAAAACTTGCCAGTTATAAATATTATCAAGAACAACAGGCCTTGTCTTGAATTCAATTTGTGATACCCCAGCCAATGTGATATCATCTCTTTTCAGTGCCACATTTGCTAACAAATCAACCATTATATTCTTTGACCTATCAATCCACTCAATTGATAAGGCATCAAACAATTCAATTGTGTCCCATGCAACATTCCTATATTGCTTTAATCTTTTGTGCTTTGCTGCATACTTGGATTTAATTTGTGAAACAACCAACTCATAATCACCAAAAACAGTTAGCAACTTAATCTTATGTTTCACAGCTATGTTCAAACCTGTCAATAAAGTTTCATACTCTGCCACATTGTTCGTACATTCAAATGCCAACAGAAGTGACTTAAATGTAATACCTTCAGGGGAGATACAATGCCAGCGCCATTACGTTCTTGGCTGCATGCTCCATCAAAATACATCTTCCATATTTCATTGCAGCTTTGTGCCACATGCTTTTCAATTGGATCACTATTAGTTAATTCTGGCCGAGCTGGTTCTATTTTAAAACTTCTAAGATCAACATCACAAAAACAATTAATTTGATCTTGAGGCACACAATCAACAAGCTGGTTCATTCTTGGCTCTCTATACAACTTGACTTCCAGACCATTGACTGGGATTGTAGCATAAGACAAATCAAACTGAACGTTGCCCCCAATAGCTACTGTCTACTGCCTTGACAGAAGTATCCCAAACTGAGGAGGAGTATCAATGACTATTATGTCTATATTATAAGCCATTTGTGGATAAGTAGCCAATTTGACTTCAACACCTCTCATAATGCCTACCACAGGTACAGGTCTATTATCCATTGCATAGCACTTCCTTTCATATGTATCAACACATAAGCTCAGCTACTTCATAACACCTACTGGCATAATATTTATACCAGCACCAGAATCTATCATGTAGTTCCTCAGCAATTTATTATTTATAAGAAATGTGGTGAAGAATGGGTCCACTTGTGGGGAGGTTGTCAAAACATCACCCAAACAGACTTCTAAATTATTTATCTTTTCAGAATTCATATGTTTTTCATTCCCATTTGTAATCAATTAAACAACATTATCTCTGTATTCCTTAATTTTCATCAATTCAAGTAGTGGAACATACATTTTTACCTGGGATAACGCCTGTGTAAAGTCAAAAGAGGAGTTCTCCATCTTAACAGTCTTCTTCAGTTCTGATGTTTCTCCCTTGTTTTCTTCTTTTTCTTTTTTATTAGGCTGATCAGACTTCTGCATCTCCTTGTGTAATTCTTCAACTTTCTGTTTTTGGACAGACTTCTGTTCACTCTTATCAGGTTGTCTGTTTTCTGGATTTTTTACAGTTTCCTGTGATGCCTTTTGATCTTTTACAAAAATTCCTTATTTACTTTTTTGTTTCTCAACCAGTATTTATTCCTTGCTTCCTCAATTGTAGCAACAGTTAGTCTTTTTATTTCATCTTCAGTGAGTCTCCTTACATTGCATTGAGCAAACGACTCAACAGAATATGGCTCAGTGTAATCTTCATCAGAATCATAAAAGAACTGTTGTTCAACCATATGGACATTATATTTCTGATTTGAAACATCATATTCATAGCCCTCATCTTTTGAAGATGAGTACCCTTCTTCAGCATGGTAAAGAGTATTTGAAGTCAAATAAACCTTGTGATCTTCTCCATCATTCTCCATCAACATTCCCTCTTCTTACATCCTTTGAGCTATAACACAATAGTCCGGAGGATGTGGCTGATTACAAACTTCACATAAGTAATTATTACTCACCATATAAGTTCCCTTTTTGATTAATGGATCAGAAGTCTCTTTGTTTCTTGGCCTGGCTGTTATAGGTTTCCCATCTTTCCAGTCTGTATTGTAAGGCATATCATGCAACCTCGGCCTTTCATTTCTGTTCTCATTTCTGTATGTATTCTCTTGTCTGTACTGATAATTATTGCTTTGCTGAGGAGGCCTCGGGTTGTCTCTTTTACTGATTATACCGGCAGCCTTCCTGTTATTTTCAATTGTCAGTGCTATCTTCTGTACTTCAGCCAAACCTCTTGGGGATCTACTTCTCAGTTCATACCCTATTTTAGGATCAAATGCATTTAAATAAACACTCAATGCAACAAAATCTGACAACCTTGATCTAGGAGGTATTTTAGTATGCAACTTGTTGAATTTTTGGTTGAAATCATAAATTGAATCATTCTGATTTTTTTGAATTCTCATTAATTCATGAAGAGCTGCATCCAGAGTATTTTAATTCCCATATTTCTCTAAGAATTTGTCTTGAAATACTTGAAGAGAATTGATCGAAAATGCTGGCAAGCTGTTGAACCAATCCCTGACATCTTCAAGAAGTGACATCATGAACAACTTCATGTGTAAATATTCATATGGCACATCTATGTCTTGGATGAATATATTGAAACTCTTCAAATGCTCTTCAGCTGTGATTGCATTACTCCCTATAAATCAACTAAATCAAACTGTCTGATCATGGTTGTATGCTAGTGAGGGGGAGGAATATGTGGATGCTGATACTGATGCATGTGATTATTGTACTGTACATTATTCTGTGGGATATAATGCTGACCAGGAGGTGGATACATACTTGTATGCTGTGTGGGAATGTGAGGTGGATGATTCGGTTGCTTGTAGTAATTCCCTATCTGATTGTGAGGAGCATTTTGTTGATTGGAGGGCCCTGCGCCATGATTACCCTGCTTGTGAGGTGGGACATACTTTGGGCCACCAGCTGTATGATCAATAATTTGGGCTTTATGTAATTTTGCTTCTAGTTCCTTTATCTTCTTCTCTTTTAACTCAAACTTTTCTTTTACTTCCTCAGGAAGCTCATGATTAGTAAACACATTGTGGTTACTCTCCATCTTTTGATCATACTCGTGCTGAATTTTAATTCGTTCAACTTCAAGTGCAGCCTCAAACTCAGCCTGTTTTTGAGGATCAATAGAAGGGAATGGATTTCTTCAATCCTCAGGGGTACATAGTTCTGCACTTGAATCATCTTTCCATGTATCATAGCCATTATATGTTTCACAATGTGCTTTTGGTGCTTTACCTTTGTTTGTTATGCACATTTCCTCATTTATTTCTTTTCCCTTATCAACTCTATCATCTTTGTGTGTCTATTTACTGCTGCCAATAGGAGCTCCGATATGACCTCCCCTGTACTTAGATCTTCTTCCATTCATGATGAACAACTGCAAAAATTTCTATCAGAGTCGCCACACTTTTATCAAAAAAAGAGAAAAATATTTGATACTTCTAGTTCCCAGCAGAGTCTGTGCAAGATTTCTGACTCTATGATTAAGGCCTTGATTTTGATTGTTCCCCAGCGGAGTCGCCAATTTGTTAGCTCTCAAAAATGCAGGCAAGATGCCTCAAGAGGCTGCCAATCTCTTGATACGCTTCAGGGTAACAGACAAGGTCGAAAGAATTCAACCTTCTACTCTTTAGGTGCTGCAAAACTTGGGCGGGTGTACCCCTCTGAATGGTGCAGACTTAACATGTGATTATCTTCTTAAGGAAATTTGTTCACAATGGAAATGGGAAGTGAACAAATGGAATTCACCTTGAAAAACAGTAATAATATTCTGATTTGAATCCTAAAATGAATGCTTAACATAACAGATGTAAAGAAAATTAAATAAAGTTCAATTGGTGAAGTGCAAAGACCAGTGCCTTGTTGGGTATGCAGAGTCAAATGAGATCAAGATAAGCAACACTTCTCTGAGAAGATTCAAATTATCTGGCATATATTATGCTTACAACTTGTATAAACATGCAAGAATGTGATTACTAAGCTCTATTTGAATAATCCAATTGAATCTCTCTGATTACTATGATTAACTAAAATGATTTAGTCTTTACTTGAAAGAACCAATCAATCGATCACACAAGTACAACAAATGTGCACTGATAAATTGAATATACAAACTTGTCATATCAATTTAAACAATCGGAAAGAATCCATGTTGGAGACAACTTAGCAATTATTTTATTAAATTCAACAGATGACTGATACCAGACATGTGCAACAAAATCAATTAACAATCATAGATACCTCCATTCTAGAACATGCATCAAAGCCTCTAATTTGATAAATTTTACTATTCTTTATCCATACAATTTGCCTACTGTATCGAATAACTAATAACTGGTGATATAATCTCATGATGTTTTACAAATGTCAAAATGCCTATTTATACATAAGCATTTGAAGAAAATATCATATTGAGATCACATGTCGGCCTAGCACAAAATTCGAGCTCAAACAACGTCGGCCTGCAACGGTCTTCAAGTATTCTACATGTCGGCCACAAGATTTGTATTTCTGTTATTTACCAGTGAAACAGTCGGCGAGACACAACATATCATCCTACTGAAGGCAATTCACTCGTTATCATCCTGTGCGCTCCATTGTTTTATTCGCATTCGCTGTAGCTCATCCGGGTCGGTGAGAAGTCATGGAGATATCATTTACGTTTTTTCGATATATACTTCGCCTCCCATATGTCGCTGTAGCGATCCATTGGTCATACCGAAGCCACATAGTATTCCTTTGTTCCCATTTGTGCTTCGCTATAACACATAGATATCGGGGAGACCCTATATCGATAGTTTTATCTCCCATCGAAAGTCATTTGGAAGAAATCTTTTGCATCGTCGGTGAGACAAACTCACTTTGCTAAGACCTCCCGCCACATATCTTAACATATGCCGAAGGGATCCCAAAGTGCACCTGTCGCTGAGACATCTTAATTTCGATAAGACGTTAGCTCGACCATCTGACTCCCTCCAATAAACTGCTCCATGCACAAGTCGGGGAGACACATCAAGTTTCGGTAAAACACTACCCCAACAGCCAAAACCCATGCCGATAGATGTCTCCACGGTCCCCAAAACAGCAAGGATGCTACACCAATAACTGCCAGAAGATGAAAGTCGATCACCAAAACAATAGAAATGTCTTGCCGATAGGCAACAGACGTTTGCAAGCAGGAAAACGGATCAGGGAGACCCAAATGCTATCACGCCGATATGCCTGAAACAAAAAAATATTAGCAAAAAAACATAGTGGGTCAGGGAAACCCGAACAGACTCATGCCGATATGGACCAAAATGTGGAAAATGCAGACATAGATGAAATCCACGGGAAAAAAGGGCAAAATGCAAGAAAAAATACCATGAGATGAAGAAAAACATGCATAAGGACAAGGAGGTATGAAAAAAATCAAATTTTGATAGTTCCAACATGTGCAATTCAATGAGACTCAAAATTTATTGCATGACATCTAGGTCAAATGTTTTAATCAATGTTTGACATCTTGGGTTGTAGTGAAGTTCCTTCTCCATGAGTGATGGACCAAGGTTGGGTGTGGCATGGGCTTTTGGTATAAGTTGCGAGGTATTTATGTATACTTTTCCCTTAGACATTCTTTCAAGGATAAGTAACATTGGGTTTGTGAGAGTGTTAGTCATAATGTGGTAAAATAATAATCATTTTTTCTCTCATTAGTAGAAAGATTTCAATTTTGTTGAAACTTATTTCTTCTTATGGCTTCTACTATTCTTCTTGTTGGTCAATCCCTGATTCAACTTTCTCCTAGCTTTATAAATGTTAGATAAATTATGATCCTTTGCTTCTTTGTCATAGGAAGCACTATTTTTAGGTTCCAAACAAGTAGCTCAAACAACATCAAACATGTTATCTCATAGGAGGAATGTGGCCTTTCTATTTAGTGTCAAGATTCTTGATCACCTCAATAGAGTTGGTCAACTTCATACACAAATGTTTAGAATAAATATTAAACAATGGGAGGCTGTTAAGTTACCAACAAGCTTCCCACACCTTAGCATTAAGGTTCAAGGATAAGTATTTAGGGTATTTATTATAGCATTAAGGTTCAAGGAGAAGAATGCAGGGTAATTATGGAGTTAATCCAACATTGAATAGGTCCTCTTTGAGGTGGAATCTTGCATGCCAATGTAAAATTAAACAAAGGAATGTGTTTACCATCAACAAGTATATCATAAATGGAAATGATAAATGCCTTCTATCAAATTAAAATTTAAAAGAGCATCTTGTGGCTCAAGCAAGGGGCTTGTTCTTCTACTATGGGTTCCACAAAATAGACCTAAATCCTTGAAATCACGATAAAAATAAACAAAAAGGAAATATCCACTACAAGGTGTTATAGTTTCCTGAGCTTTCAAAATAGGATAAAATATGTCAAATCCTATATGTACAATAGAAAAATGCCCAAATAGGAGATAAAAACTTGATAAAACCCTTTCCACTTGCCTCTATCATTTGGGATAGCTCTAAAAATATTTTCCTTACAAGAAATTCCAAAGTTCCTTCCTTAAGAAGGCCCTTCAAATTCATTTAGCTATCAAAGAGATACTCCACACTCTTTAATCCTTATCCTTGAGATCCTTAAGAAGGATACACAAATTCTAAGCCACCAAATGTCTTTTCTTATTACTCTAACCATTTGATCATAAGAATTCCCTTGCCACTTTATTGTTAGGATGATAGACCACTCAAGAAAAAAATCCCTGCACCATAATTCTATAGGAAAGAGAAATATATTTTTATAAAATATTAAAAAATTACAAATTTCTTCTTATATGAATTATAAATCCATTTCCTTAAACCAAATATCTCAACCAGCCAAAAATCATGAGCACCTAATCACATAATTAGACAAAACAATAACATAAATTTCCTTTTTTAATTGTAATTTATCCGACAAGCCCTCTTGATAAAAAGGGAAATAATAAAACATTAAATTTGGATCAAACATCAACAAACCCCTCTTAGTTCAAAGAGGAAACAATAAGATAATCTAGAGCCTTTGGAAGAAATTATGCAACTTTGCAAACCCTTGATCTCATGCAACTAGTATTTCTAAGGACTATGTTGAATGTTGAAGTTTCAACGTTTCCCTTCTTACTATGTCTTTTCACCCAACTTTGATGTTTCCTTTATTTCCATGGGGATATCAAAATTTCCTATGTTGGCATGCTTTTCATCCATTCTTCACTTTCATTCTCTTTCCTTGTTGAAACTTAAAAACTTTGGAAACCCATGATCTCATGCAACTAGTATTTCTAAGGACTATGTTGAATGTTGAAGTTTCAATGTTTCCCTTCTTACTATGTCTTTTCACCCAACTTTGATGTTTCCTTTATTTCCATGGGGATATCAAAATTTCCTATGTTGGCATGCTTTTCATCCATTCTTCACTTTCATTCTCTTTCCTTGTTGAAACTTAAAATTTTTCCTTCCTAACATCCCTTTCATTCATTCCCCACCTTTTCCTTAGCCTTTGTTACTATTTTAAGTTTATCTTATCAACATGCTTTTCCCCAAACCTCAATACTTGATACTTTTTACTATGTTATCTCATTAGGATCACAAGTTTAGACTTACCCCAATTTGCATACCTCAAGGGATGGGTTCCTTGGTACTTTCGATCCTCGACTCTCAATAACTTCATATGTCCTTTTGGATTTAGAGATGCCAATATACTCTTATCTATTTGCTTTAAGCATGAATAATGAATTATGGGTTATGAGGTATCCTTAACCATCAATCCTCAAAACTTTGAAACTACATTTTACACTACTCATTCCTAACTACCTCCTTGCATGATCTAGGGTGATCCCACAATACTGGTTTACAATTTTTGGCTAAACTGGACATTGAACTAATTTTTTAAAACTAAATCTTCACTTGCAGGCACCTATAGCAGCTAAACCGTGAGGAATTTGAAGATGATGCAAACTAGTGATTTTTGACATTTTGTCTGTAGATTCTAAATATATTTTTTTCAAAAATTTTGGAAATTTTGGAATCAGATTGCACTTCTTTTTCCATCTCCTTCGAAAACTAGTTTTTAACAGTAAACACTATTTTTAAAGAGTGACATTATTGGCTAACACATAACTTTTTTTCGTATGAAAGATAAAATTCTATTTTTTTTCAAATTTAGATTTGTAACTACGATATCTAGTGCATGGAATTGGTTTGATAACATTTCATTGAATATTTTTTTCTTAATTAAGTTTCAAAGTCAAACCAGTTACAATTTAGATATGATTTACTGACTAAAACATAACTTTTTTTGTATGTATCAAAATTCAATTATTTTTTTGTTGGATCGGGGACATCAATATCTAGTGCACTGATATTTTTCAATTTCTTTTTGATAATTTGCTATTTTTCCACATCTACAAAATAGAGAGCTTGATTTTTGGTGAAAAACCTACATTCACAAGAAATAAAAAAATATAATAATAAAATAAAATTTATTTAAAATTATACTTTTTGGGAAGCTTATAATAAGGACTACATACTTGCAAAAAATAATTTTTAAATGAATTCATTTAATCCCCCAAAAGGTAAATCAAAATTGGTTTTTTATTAGGATTTTGATAGGTGTAAAGGAGACTCCATTATAGGTATGGTTTAAAACTAGTGGGGTTATATCTAAGGGGGTTTGATTTAAGGTGGTTTGATCAAACCCTCTTCAATTGGAATCCTTTAAATGAAACTTTCCAAGGCTTAAATCATTATATTTTCTAAAAATATGTGATTTTAGCAAAAAAATAGGATCTCCCAGAAATTGTAAACCAATATTGTGGGATCACCCTCCAAAATTTTGAAAATGACTCAATAAAACCCCATAAATGCCTAATCATATGTTTCCCACTTAGAAATAACTATTCATCTTAAAGGTGTAGATTCACATGTACTTCTAGTGAGAGAAAAAGATGAAGACGATTCATGTAGCCATTAATGTAGTGGTTAAAGTTTCAAGACCCAATGGCCCTTACACCATCTCTTGGCTACCATTCTAGCAAATTTTGTGGACTCTTCTTTGCCTTAAACACTCAAATTGCAAGACACCATTAATTCTAGAAAATAGTAGCAATCATGAAGAGAGATTTTATTGCTCTTCTAGGTACCTCCACACATCCCTAAGGGATAATTTTTGTATGAGTGCATTAATGCCAATGACGTCAAGGGAATGGGTGAAACTTGTAGTGCTAAGTGACCATGTTTCTTCTCCCAAGGTCATGTCCATAAGTTGGATATCTATAAATACGAGTTTGTTAATCATTTAAAGGGTTGGATGCTAAGCCACTTTAGTTTGAAAAAGTTTGTAGCTAATTGAAGGGTATCAAATGCTGTTAATCTGAGTTGCAAATGAAGGAATACATCTCATGAAGAGTAAGAAGAGTTTGTGAAAGCACATCTCCATGCAATAATATGACTCCATGGAAATTTGTAATGATTCATGAAAATGTATATTTGCAATTGTTAGAGTAGCAATAAGATGAATGCAATATCTAATAACTTTCATAAGAGAATGCATGCAACAAAATAAGCCAAATAACTATCAATAAAGTGTATGAAATGTACAAAGAAAATCCTTGTAAATATAAGATAAGGAGGAAGTAGGAAGGTGAGAGTGTATCATTGACTAACCCTCCAAGAGGTATGGCAAATGAACACTTGAGACAAGTGTGAGAGGATGTGTCATGTGCTTATAAGGTGAGACAAATAAACCACTAAGTAAACTTAAGCTAATGTGAATAGGTCTACTAGGTTTAAGAACTAGACAAATGCAAATTAGATATTTAATATTTATTTTTACACTAACACTCCCTTTAAGTGATATTTAGG